>CAHIKZ030001369.1:847500-1077500 GCA_903632075.3 Acanthosepion pharaonis | reverse complement strand
GTTGGATCTTTTCTAATTGATCTCTTTAGCTCTAAGTTGAAATGATGGTCCCTTTTCCTGTTGTGACCTCCTGATCCAGTTTTCCTCTCTACTGTTCCCTCTTTTTTTAAACTTGTTCATTGTTCTCTTGATGGTTGTTGAATGGATATTGAATACGGAAGTCGGAGTATGAATATTGGTATCATTACTGAAAGTTTGAATTATCTTTTTCCTCTCACCATTGCTTATTTAGAAAGACAGTAAAGCTGACAAAAAAAACAAAAAAAAACGATTTTAACTTGTTCTAGCTGAATAACTCAAGGGGATTTTTTTAGTGATTCTTATGACAAATGGTGTCAAGATGGCTAAACATCTTATCTGAAAACCTGGAAAAAAGAAACTTAATTAGTTGTTTAGTGGTTTTATTTATTTATTATACATACACACACACACACACACATATATATATATATAGATATTAAACATTTTGTATCATGGACAATTTTGCTGTTACACTTGGTAATATATACAGTGTGCGATGGATAAATTGTCTAAATTACACGAAAATGAAAATAACACTGACTTATGATTTTAACAGATACATTTACCAAAATTACATAAAAATTATCTTGAAATACTAAAGAGTAAATTTATTCAATAAAAACGCCATTGGCTTCAACCACAGCCTCTAGACAACTTTAGAATCTACTGTAACTCTTCTTGATGGGGTCCTTGTTTAAGCTGGTGAATGCTGCCATAATTCTTGCCTTCAGTTCATCTTTGGTGTTACAAGGAGTTTTGTTGATTTCTCACTCAATTGCACCCCACACAAATATCAAAGGGGTTGTAGTCTGGGGAAGGTGGCCAAATGTAAAGGATGATGTGGTCGCAGTAATTGTCTGACAACTATAACTGGGTTCTGCTGCTTGTGTGCAGAATCCTGTTGCCAGACATAGGGACTTCCAGCAGCCACTCTCTTGACACAGGGCAGCACTACCTCCTCAAGGCACTTGATGCAGGCCTCCCTGTTGAGTGAGACCCTGTGGGAAGATGAATGGAGGCATAATATCACCATCACTAGTGATCACTCATCTCTTTCTGAATCCTTTGCACTGTCCTCAGATTCACACCTAAACACTCTGAAATGTTTGTATTGAAGCTTTCAGCATGAATGCCAAGCAGTACAGCATGCTGTCTCCAAATTTCTAGCAGAGTGAATTGCATCATGGTGCTCTTTCTATCACTGATGGTGCCCAAATGACCCTGCTATACTGTGCAGTGGAAAAAATTCAAAAACAAACAATGCATATACTTGAAAAATAGAAAAAGGCGACAATTTACCCATCGCACTCTGTAGTTAGGATAGTGACATATCAATTTTTTTTTATATATCAAGAACAGTTTTGGAAGAAATATGTATAACAAAGTGGGAAAAGTTTTTGTGTGATGCATTTTATCCCTTATGACTTTGACTTTATCAGACTAATCCTAGTCCAATGAGGTCCTAAGAGATTAAATGTGTCACACAAAAACATTTCCCACTTTATCATACATCTTTCTTCCATATATAAAATTTAAAATGTTATTTTTAGTGGATAGCCATGTTTGAAATGGATAAGCTGTTTTTTTTTCTTTTCTGTTTTTTAACTGGATATTAGATCTACCAGGATGCATAATAGAGAAAACTTACAAAGAAAAGTTGCTCTCCTGCATTTACTTGAAATTTTTGTGTGTGTGTGTGTGTACGCGCACGTTTATATATATATATATATATATATATATATATATATATATATATATATATATATATATAGGGAGGGATTAAAATGTATATACATGTATTGCCGTATGACCGGATATTGTAGCGTCTGTTCTAACATTATTTCAACGAAGAAATAAATTGAATAACATGTCTTTTTTCTTTTCTCCTCAGTAATTTTATAGTTTTTAAACTTAATAGTGATTAAATTTGGATTTTAAAATTGGCAGTTTTTAATTTTAATATCGAATTTTATCATATAATTTAATAATTATTAGTTAGAATAAATTCTTTTTTTAATATTAACCGTATTCTAAAGATCTGAATAGCTATTATAACATGATTTCGTTGTCAAGTTTTTGAATCTTCCTATACTTGGGTTTTGATTGGTCATTCTAGCTTTTGTAACAATGTCTTCCCCTAGCGAAGGATCGTTAATTAATTTGAAACTTTTAAAACCATTTATTTTATATTCAACATCATCACTTGATAAGACACCAAGGGTGTTGAAACAAAATGGCTATTTTTGTAGTGATTTTATAACATATTTATGTTATAAATTTTTTTTTTTTTATAAAAAATAATTATATATATATATATATACACACACACACACACACACACACACACACAAACATAGCATCGATTTCAAACACTGGTTTCAACAAAAATAGCATTTGAAGTAACAGAAATATTGTATTAATATTAAATCCATTAATTCTTTATATTGTAACCGCAGGAAGGTTACTGAATAGAATAATCACACGATAATACTTGGGACAAGAGCAACACATATAAGATTCACCAGTGGCACATAAAATATTAAGTCAAGTGAATTCCACAATGAATCTACAACTGCAGACCGCAGACCAACACATACAGTATTCACTATTGTATTTATGGGAATAGAGACATAACCATTATCGTCCGTAGGTATACTACAACACTTTAGATATATGATAAATGACTGATATGAAATATCGAAACAAATTATGTAAGATGGAATATGTGAAAACTAGTTGGATGTTGAAACAGTATTTATAAGTAATGGGGTTTGTATCAAATGGAATATATGAAAACTCGTTGGATGTTGAAAATGTTTATTTTCTTGAAAAAAAAATGTTATTCTTTTTTCTGAAAAATTCAAGATAAAGTTGTCACCACGATGATAGGATCTTTATCTTAATTCTCACTTAAAAGGAATGAAACATCAATAAGAAAATAAACATTTTCAACATCCAACTGGTTTTCACATCCTGCGTATGACGATAAACTACATCCACGTCCTTGGTAAGATTATAAACTACATCCAACAGCAAGTCCTCTCATCAGGAGGTTTTGAGAAGGAAAAAATATTAGCAGCAATACATTAAAAAAAATTACTAGTAATGAAAATTGCCAGCATTAAATAACTCATTGAGGTTGATATGCTGTAAAACAAACACAAATCAACTGGTTTTCATGTATTCAATACAATATACATCTTGGAACTACTGTTAAAAAGAATATTGGTTTGTTCTTTTAGTGATTGACCAATTGCATAGAATAGATTTTTGTGAACCAGATTACTTGTTTTTCTATTTTGTAAGTCTTTTGTTAAAAAAGAGTTTTTGTTTCTTATGTGAAAGAATTCTCATGTCTTTAGTTTAGAGTTGGCATTTTTGTTCACTAATTGATACTTTCAGTTTTCTTTTAAATTTATCAAAAAAATAAAAATAAATAGAAATTATGTGTATGCATGTACAGAGTTGCCATGATAGGGTGGAGATCATCTTGATTAAGTTGGAAAATACAAATGGCATTATATACACACACACACACACACATATATATTATTACTCTAAACATTATTTTTAGTTGATACATTCCTGGTGTTTTAAACATTGCCTGGAAATGGAGAAATCCTTACAAATGAAAAACCTGCTTCCCAACAAGAATCAAATCTGTATTCCTTTTCTCCATCAGGTTAATCACTCTTTTAGCCAAAGTGTGCTCCTATAAGTTAGGCCATTAGAAACCATAATAAAGTAAATATCAATTACCTACTTAAGTAATGCACATCTCTTTCTGGGATCTGCTAGCTTTATTTTCATACCTGAAATGTAAACGATTATTTTCTTTTTAGTTTTAATTTTAAATCCAACATTTAATTCTGTAAATGTTATTTTTACCTACTTAAGAACTTTACTTTATCAGGTTTTCCCATAGCCTAATTGGTTAGGCACACTTCAGCCAAAGAAGTTGTTTTCCTGATCAAAAAAAAGGGTTCAAGTCTTGTTAGAAAGCATATTTTTTGTTAGTAAGGAGTTCTTGATGTCTAGACTGGTTAACATCAATTTCACTGTTTAAAATATCATTTGATTACCAAAGTTAAGCAGTGTCAACCTCAGTCACTACTTAGATGGGGGAGAACTTGAGGAACACCAAGTACTGCAAGAAACCTACAATTCAAAATATGTTTTAGCTTTAAATAACCCACAAAGGGTTGATAAACCATGTAAAAAAAGCAAAAGCCCTGAAACCTATTAAAAATAACATTTACAGTTTAGAAAATAATGTTGGAGACACGCACACACACGTGGTTTGTTTTCGATTTTGTTGACTGCACAATATAGTTGGGCACTCTCTGTGACAAAAAGAGCACCATAATGCAATTAACTCCACCAGAAATTTGGAAGTGGCATGCTGTACTGCTTGGCATTTGTGCCAGAAGCTCCAATATGAAGATTTCAGAGTGTTTGGGTCAGTCTGAGGAGGATTCAGAAAGTGTTGGCTGATATATCCAGTCAACATCATGTTATGAGTGATCACTAGTAATGGTGACATTATGCTTCCATCTTCACACACAACCTCAGACTCAACACGGAAACGTACATCAAGTGCAGTGAGGAGGTATTGCTGCCCTAGCTCAAGTGGGTGGCTGCTGGAAGACCCTATGTCTGGCAACAGGGCTCTGCACCATGCCACCTGACCAGGAGAACCCAGTCATGACTGTCATAATTTCTGTGACCGCATCACCCCCTTACATCTGGCTACCTAACTCACCAGACAGCAACCCCCTTCATTATTATGTGTGGGGTGCAGTTGAGTGAGAGATCAACAAAACTCCTTGTAATACCCAAGATGAACTGAAGGCAAGGATTGGTTCAAGCTAATGGCGATTTTATTGAGTAAATTTACTCTTTAGTATTTCAAGATATTTTTTGTGTAATTTTGGTAAATGTATCTGTTAAACTGAGATGTCAGTGTTATTTTCATTTTTGTGGAATTTAGACGACAATTTAACCATTGCTCCCTGCACACACACACACACGCGCGCGCACGCCTAATTTGGAGTGTTTCTAAGCTTTGCAAGATATTGTAAATGTCAAGGTGTCAACAATGACTTTTCTTTTTACTATTTATTTACCAAAAGAGATCATTCTTGGTATAATTCATCAAGTACTTGTATTAGAAAAGTTCATTTCAGTCATTTGATTTTATATTAATTATTTTTAATCCTGTAAAAAAAAAATGATTGTTCATTTATACTTGAATGTGTGGTTCTTGCTTACAATGGATTAACATTTTCTTTTTGTTTTCATTTTACCATTTTCTTTGTATCTTTGCAGGCCCAGCTTCAGTTGTTGAAGAACTGTATTACGGCTTTGAAGGAAGAATCCTAGAACAATGGGAAGTAACTCTAATGAGAGAATTCAAAAGAAATTAAAACATAAAAATAAGCAATTAAACGAGGAAAAAAATCACAAAAATTACAAATGAAAAAGAGAGGGAAAAAAAAACCAGCAAGGAAAAAAGACTGTGCAGCGCCAAATGATAAATAAAGTTATTCACTACCCTCCCACCCCTTCATCACCTGGATTTTTGTATTGAAGGTGTAGGGTGTAGGCTGGCAGGTATTGCAAGAGACAAGCGAATCAGCCTGGCTTATGTAGCTAGCTGGCTGGATGTGTGAATTTACTCTTGGCCACAACCATCCTCCTCCCCCTGACATCGCAACAGAGGTCATTTCACTTCACTCTCCACAGAATATAATGCTGGAACTGGTTTACTGTCAACATTTTTTTTTTATACTTGCCATGGCTGTTTGTATATAATGTTATCCTGGAGGGGGGTTGAAATTTCTGCTGGTGGCGGTTCTGGAGGTTTACAAGCTAAGATAAAGAAGAAAAATGAAATCTCTTCTTCCGTGCTCAAAGTTACTGTTTCTAGAGACCAAAATGGTTCTTTTCTTTTTTCTTTCATTGATGAAAATGTTAGAGTTGCCAAGTTGTTGACAACCTTTTATTTTCTTATAGAGGTACATTCTTCTGTAACATCTTTAGGCTATATATATATATATATATATATATATATATATATATATATATATATATATATTTATTTTTTAAATCTGATATGCCCCCTCCCCAAGAAACTAAATAGTACCATCAGTAACTAAATAGTACCATTTTGATCATGTGATTTTTGTTAAAACCAACCAGCTATGAATCACTGTGTGCAACGTAGCAGTGCATTAATATTACTATACTGTCCTTCTGCAATTACTGCTTGCTACTTCTGTAAACACAGTTGGTAAAACTTAGATTTCCAAACTCAAGTATCTTTCTATGATGAGGTTATACAGGCATTTTAAAATCCTGAGACACCCCTGGCCGTCTACAAATTGCAGATATTGATTACATGTTGTGTAAGGTGTTATAAGTAACAATTCTCATGAACAATGTAGGCAAATATGTTAGCAGACTGGCCCCGGTTGCAATTGCCAATGATAAAACTAAAGCAGTAATTGTTTTTATTTTTTTTTTTTTAAATTACTGTAATTGGTATTGTTACAACTTTGATTCATAAGTATCTGTGATGTAGGTTAGAGAGAATTTCTCCAAAAACAATATCTATTGTTACTATTATTACTACTGGTTAAGAGTAAAAAAATTCTATTTTATTTATTTTATTTTTTTTCTCTATTACTCTGATCAGTAGGTTTATGATTATTGAATCTGTGATTGCAATTGCATACCCCTTCTACTATAACTGCCATTAATGTTCAATGGAACAAATAAAGAAATTTTTCATTTTAGTCCAGGCTTGTCTGCAACAAGCATAGCTTGTGTTCAGGCCTCATTGATTCCATGTATTACATCTGACTCCTTTTGCCACATCTCGTGTCGACTCGGGTCAGTCTTGTTAAATCTGCAACTCTTGTTTGGTATAAGACGGCCTTTTATTCTCAATTTCTATAGCAGGTAGATGGCTCATTTGGTAAAGATTTTGCTTCAAAATAAAACCTAGGAGCAAACTGAATGCCTTTTAATACAGATTTTACTGTGCAGTCAGTCTTGCACCTGTGAAAATCTGCACAGTGGTACAAATTTCTCCTTGGGCATGGGTGATGTTAAGTTTGTGAAAATGTTGGTTTTTCAATCAGTTGTGTTGATAATGTGGTTAGTTTTTAGTTTGGGGCTATCCCCCCTCCCCACTCTTACTAGTCAAAATTAAAGGATCAAGATAAAATATTTTTGTTTATATGTTGGTGAGGAAGGGGTATTTGTGTAGGGTACATCAAACATAAAACATGTCCAATTACAAATATTTTCTCTTGTTTTTCTCTCTCTCTACTCCATCTCTCGCCATCTTTTTTTGTTTGTTAATCAGTGGACAAAGATGACCACCTGTTTTTCATATATACTATTCTTCCCTCCACTACCGCCACCAAAGTTAGCATAAGATAATGCCAGACAAGGTGCTGCTGTTGCCATGACAACACACCTGCTATTCTAACAACTACTACTACTAATAATAATTCTTCTCTTCCTATTATTACTATTACTACTACACAAAACAATCCATATGAGTTATCATCACATTTAAAGAAGAAATTATTCTGAAAAATGGCTCTGTGTTGACTTCTGTTTTTTTTTTGTTTTTTTTTTCTCCATGGAAAATAAATGCTGGAAGAGCTTATATTAAAAAAGAAAAAATTTAAATACCTTATCTTGTTTAAGGCAATGCAATTTGAATGGTGTATGCATGCATGCTTGTGTCTCTTATCTAACATTAGAGGGATTTTAACAGTGGAAATATCAAATCTTTTATGGACTTATGTTACATATATATGTATATATAAATGAATATATATAATATTCAACATTGATAGCATGACTTGGAGTTTCATGCAGTTCTTGCAATTCTTCAGATACAAATATTTGCATTAAGATTCATTAATGTATACTTATAACTCTGTTTCATAACATTAAGCACTTTATTTATAACACCTGAAGAAATATATTTTTATGTAGGAGCAAGTATATGTACATCTATGTAGATTTTTATCCTACCCATATATAAGAAAAAGAATCTAAATGAAATTAGCTAGATTAAAAAAAAATGAAAATTCCCAGCATTCTATCCATAACAAATTTAGTCCAATGAATCCCTAAAGGACGAAATGGGTCACAAGAAAACTTCCCCACTTTCTCATCGATTTTTCCCCAGTTTTATTCTTGATATATAAAAAATATATATCATTACCTCTCTCTCACACACACACACACACACGCCATTTTTCCTTCATAGTGAAGACAATCATGGTTCTCTACAGATTTTATTTCATTAATAGCTGAGAATTACCATGACTATTCTTTGAAAAAATGGTGAAGTGGTTTCCTATTACTGTCTTAATGGTCTTGAATTCAGAGTTGTTCACCAAGACTGATTATCTACCAAGTATTGCCAAGTCCAGTCTACCTTACTATTTTATTTATAGATAAGAATGGAGCAAGATGGATTCATGCCTTTCCCAGTAACATTAGTATGAAGAGAGTATGACAGCTTTGACTAGAATTTGAACTTAGCCTGTTGGTTCCATTTACTGTGCCAGTAACTGTTAATCCATCTGCATCTTGTGTTATGTTCATAGACATTCAGAAATAACTCTCTGTAACTAGAGTTCTTTCAACTGATAAACGAGTTACTCTCAAACAACCTGAAATGTGAGATGTAAGAAAAGATATTGCTAAGGTCATCATCACATACTTGTTAGTATGACTAATTCTACATTTTATAAAAAAAAAAAAACTGCATCAAGAATTTTAGAACATTTCACCTTTCTCAGTAGATCTTCTATTATCATAATGTGAGATGCTTAAGAAGAAAAGTGAAAATAAGAAAAGCATAAGGAAACGGAATGAAATCAACTAGACTACATGCCCAGACGCGCCTGGGGAAAAAAAAAAAAAAAAAATTTGGCGTTCCAACATCTTCAGTCTTTCCTGTTGGTGCATAATGATAACCGACACTTGTGTTTTTATATCTCCCACACTCGGTCGTAAACATATCTGATTTCATCAACAAAAATATTGCTTTAGTCCTATAAAGTCCTAGAAGACAAAAATAAGTTATACGGAATTTTTACACTTTATCATTCATTTACCTAAAATTTTATTAAAACTAATAATGGCAAAAGACATTAATGATTTTAAATGCTGTTGTCCCTTATATGATGATGGTTCCTGAATGTTTTATAATTGTTTTATCTATATCTATATATATATATATATATCTATATATATATATATATATATATATATATATATATATATATATATATACATATATATATATATATATATATAAATATATATATATATTATATTTAAAATGTGAATATCTGTATAATATATATATCCCATACAAATGATATATATAAATAGGCTTCATGTTGAACAATAACTTCATTTAAAATTTATCAAAATTTAAAAATAAATTAAATATACAAACAATAACAGATTTATCAAAATTTAAATAAGATATACAAAGGGATATAGATTTTATAACCGATTTTACAAATGTTCAATATGCTATTGATACAGCACCCATCAAGTCAGTAGTCCAGCTCCTACCAAACATATTGTAGCATGTCTTGCATAGCATTCTCCAGTGCTTCAGTGATTCTCTGCTTAAGTAGTTCTAGGCTTGTAGGAAGAACTGATCTTTCACATAGAAAAAAAAAATCACAGTGTGTCAAGTCAGGTAAATGTGGTGGCCATTTCAACAGTACATTGTCATTATTGCTGGCATGCCCTATCCATCTTCCTTGTAAATTCTCATTGAGATAAGTCAACTGGAGAATGTTACGCAAGATATACTACAGTATGTTTGGCAGGAGTTGGACTGTCGACTTGTATCACAGGTTGTGCACATGTGAAATTGGTTATAAAATTTAAATCCCTTTGAATATCTTGTTTGAATTTTGATAAATCTTTTATTGTTCAGCATGAAGACTATTTAATTTTGTTTGCTTGGGATGTATAGTTACTCAGATATTTCCATTTTAAATTATGTCAATTTTGTCGGACACACACACACACACACACAATAATAATGAGAGAGAGGGATATTTGCTAAGCTTTACTTTGATGTAGCACGAGACCTCAGTCATAATTGATCTAGCAAAACCAGCTTTCTAACCATTACACCATGTCAATATATATATATATATATATATATATATATATATATATATATATATATATAAAAATTAATAATCAAACAAATCCTTTTACTTCATATGAGGAATAGGCTATTTCAGCAGTTGACGAAAATGGTTGTCTGTCTTTTTAACCCTGGTGTATTGAAAAGACAGATGACCATTTTCGTCAACTGCCGAAATAGCCTATTCTATATGAGGAGGTAAAAAAAATTTGTTTATTATTTTGCTCTGTATAAATAAAATAATATACATTGATCTTTTTTTGTGGATCAGTTCTAATATTTTCATATTACTAGGATCCACTTGGATTATTCAGACTAGTAAGAAGTGGATGTATCATCATCACACTGGCTGTATATCCATAGCTATGGAGCCCAGTTCACTTGATTTTGCTAGATGGCATCTAACCCTACAAGAAGGTGTCATCTGACCTTTGGTACATCTTGTTTTTAATCCTCACCAAAAAACCTTAGTGGGGGAACCAGTTTAGTTGCAGATGACCCAACGATTTAGTAGGTAGTATCAGTAGCACTTGTTAAGTGACCAGTCATTAGTAAGTAAAAGTTAAAAAGAAAACTCGATTTTATATATCTATGAGTGAAGTTATCATTTTTACAGTTTAAATGCATTGGTAGAAAACTTTGAGGAGACCCTACTTTCGTCAACTGGTTGTTGAAACAATGGTATTTTTGAGGCAAAAAAATTGTAAAATGAACTGCGTGAAGAAAAAGATATTTAATTTTATCGTACGATGGGTCATTTCTCTCCCTTGATTTGTCAATGCGAGTTATGTCCCTTACATTTGCGTTTCCTGTTTGCGTTCAACCGTTTTATTTTAATGCTTAAAACTTTGAGTTATTAACAAGGAGGAAAAGTATCCGAAGGTCTAGAAAGGACAAGAAATGGCTCTGTGTAAAATTAACCCAAATTTGCCAGTTCTGAGGGACAAAGATATTTGTACTGTGCGTCGTTTGATCAAAAACGCAACTTGGGTAGTTGCAGCTGTGAACAATCTTAGAGTTGTTGGTAAGAATATTTGCAATGGTTGATGAATATAATAATCATAATTTCTTTATTAATCATTTATAATATGAATTGCATTGGAAATGACGCAAAACAAAATATACTCATTAGTTTTCAATTAAATTTCTTGTTAAATTCAAAAGGTATATATTTAAAAGATCCTATTTGTCGAAATTCTTCTAAAAGTTTACTTTTAAAAAATTCCATATAATTTAGGGACCTCAAAAAAAAAAAAAAAAAAAAAGGCGATACCCAAGGTTTAAAATGTTTTTTGAAGCTTTTATTTTAGTTTTAATTTCAAGCTAATAGATTAAATTTAACATTTCCAATAATCAAAAACTAATGTAAATTGATAGGAAGGAGGTTCTTTCATCTTTTTCTTTCTTTTTTTTGTTAAAATAGGTAATTGACACCCTTTTTAAAGTCATCTTTTATTGCAATGTAATTCTCTTTATTAAAAAAAAATCTTACAAAAATAAAATTTTATTTCATTTAACTTGATTTAAAGTATAATTAATCTGATTTGAAACAAATATTATTTCCTTTAAAATATCACAGAAATTCATTTTTTAACCCAACTAGCTATTTTGGCAGCCTGATGACAAATTTAATAGTGTTCTTTATCTTTATGGAGACTTTATCTGTAAAACATAATTGAAGAAAATTTTTATATAATTTTTAAGTACTCAGTAATCTTAAAAATTTAAAATATTCTCTGTAATTTAATGTTTTACTGAATTTTAGAAATGTTTACTATATTGCTCTTATTTTCTGATTATGTTGTGTATGATCACTTTGACTTACTAAACTTGGCATGTTTAAACAAAAAAAAGTCAATTTTTTTTTAAATATTAGTGTTTGATGATTTTTATTAAGCTTTTCCATTTATGATTACTAAATATAGTTTTCACTAAGGCTAAAATTAATGCAGAAATTTAAAAGATTTATAACTTAATAAATTTTTCTAATTAAAATTAAAAAAATGAAAACAGTTTTTGTAAAAATTCATTATTCATGAAAAAAAAATTTTCAGAAGACAATAGTATCTTTAATATATCTTATTTATAAAAGCAATTAAAAGCTTCTCTAATTAAATAATGTCATAGTTTTGTTGCATTTTTTTAATTTTATGATTCAGAGCAGATTTTCAGTAAATGGTGTTTCTGTTTGACAAAAACAAATTGGTGATTTAAATTCTGCAAGGTGTCTTGCTTTTAATTAATATAAATATGAAGATCCTTGAATTCTAATTTCTCAATTTCATAAAATTAAGTACAGTGTAACCCGGATATAAGAGATATTTTCTCTGGTCCCAAATTAGAGCCTGTGTTAATGTATATAAAATAGACCAAACCCGGATATAAGAGACTTCTTCTTCGGTCCCGACAACTCTGTTATATCCGGGTTACACTGTAGCAGCAACAGATGTTTTTTCTTTTTTTTTGTTCTTTTTTTAAATAAATACATATTTTTACCAAGATTTTCTAAAAAAAAAAAGAAAACAAAATTAATCATGTAATTCATTTGTCAATAAGTCATGAAAATTTGGATTTTTAGCATCATTTTGAGCTTTTAAAGGCCAAAATGATGCTAAAAATCCCTATACTAATCTTTGGCCAACCCAAGAAAAACAAAATTTCAAACATGCTAGAAGGATTTAAAAACATTAATAAAATAATCAAAAATACTTTGAACCTTCCTTTTAATAACAAACATTTTGATGATAAAAGTTTGTTTTTATCAAGTTTTGGGCTTTATTTCATCATAATATGTTCTCTTTTTTTTTTTTTTTTTTTTTTTTTTAAGTTTTGGAGGTGCCTAATATCATTCTTTAAAGAAAAACAAAAAAAAAAAAAAAAGAACCTGCATATGTATCACCTTCTTGGCTAACTACAGCTTTCTATTTATCACATTCATCATGGCAGGAATGTCTGCTGTTAACTTGTTATTGGCAATTAGCAAAACTCCTTCATCAAGTATTTTGTTAATGTCATCTGTCTCCACAACTGGTTGATACAATAGGACAGATAGATAGTTTTCAATTAAAATTCTTGTTAAATTCAAAAGGTTTACATTTAAAAAATCTTATTTTTTCAAATTCTTCTAAAAGGTTGCTTAAAAAATTCTATATAATTCTAAAAAAAAAAAAAAAGTTTTCTGCTGATGATGACTGCTTTAACAAATGCTAAGCTTTAACCAACCATTATTCCAAGTAGTATTTTTTAATCAAATTTAATCAAGTCAATAATCTCATGAGAAAAGAAGAAAAAAAAACTATTTATCAACTGTACTTTTCATAAATATTGAATGATGTTTTTTTTTTTTTTTTTTTGCAATGGGAGATCATGATGGCTTTTTTTCCTATGATGAGTTGTCGACCTTTTCAAAGAAATAAAATTACGTAGACTTGCTTTAAAATTATTTAAAGAAAAACTGGGATGGAAATTTGTGAAATACTGTAAATTGAAATGAGAGAAAAATTTTCCAGTTGCAAATGTGTGTGTGTGTGTGTGTGTGTGTGTGTGTGCGCGCGCTCGTTTTTTCTTTTGTTTTTTTTATCTGTATAAAAAGTGTTGAATCCTAAAATTAATGATTTATTTCTACTCAACATTTGACTGGAATTGGGACATTTACCATAGATGTATAATAATATTTTTTTTTATTTAATTAATGTCTTCTGTTTCTTGTGATACTTAAAAATTCTAAGCATATATATAAGCATAGGTAAGATTATAACAAAATCATGAACATAGTCAAAAACTCAAACAATAATCTTGTAGAAGCAGCTGCTTATCTGATAGAGAAGTAACATAAATAGCATGGCTGATACTAATCTCCAGAAAAGTGACTCATTGCATTTTTCACTGACTTTAAGTGAACGATTATATTGGATCAATTGCTAGGACTGCTGTGAGGAAAGTTGGTTCAGTGTTGTCAATTTTTCTTGCCAAAAGCACGTTTATAAGTCTACCATTCATCCATGCATTGAATATTGTTGCTACATCTGGTCTGGCGCTTCTGTTATGTATCTAGAAATTTTGATAAAATACAAAGAAGAATTTGTAATATTATTGTCATCATGGCTTCAGTCACTTTCCCACTACCATAACGTAGCTTACCTGCACCCTTTCTATAAATATTTTTTATGGTAATTGTTCTGATGTTCTCTTTGGTACCTTGACTTTATGGGTGACTGCTTGGGAATACGAGGGGATATAAACTTCATTGTGTGGGTGGTATAATGGATAAAGGCTCATAATGAGAAATCTGAGAACCAAGTTCAAATTCCAGTCAGATTCATCATATTCATTTACAAGCAAATACCCTTGGGAAAGGTATTAATCTACCTCTTCTCCTCCCAGCTATGTGTTAAATAGTAAGATGTTTTAAAAAGTTTGATTGATTTGTTTTTTTGTTTTTTTTTCAATCTACTTTATGAATTTCAGCACAGTACTAGATTGGTGGCAAAATCTCCCCATTAACCATAATTTTTAAGATAGCAGTTTCTTTTCTTACACTTCACATGGAACTATCTTCTGGCTTCTTGCTTTCCATTTAACTATGATCTTCAAAAACTTCTCTCGTCTTAGTGGCTTTATTTAGGATGAAATGTGGTTAAAGTTCAATTTAATACTGCAAGAACAACACGTCTTGGGTGCTGCTGCTGCTTTGGTTTCAGTAGCAAATAAGTTTTTATGGTGTTGAGATATTAAATTGACAATGTGAAATTAATAAATACTAAACACTTCAAATCCCTCAGAGTATGAATCGGTTATTACAAATTTAGTGTAGAAGATGAGGAAATTGGGCATAGGATACGCTGTACTAGGGATAGTTTTGCCCAACATTGCAGGATGCTACAAAACACTAACCTAACAACTTGAGATTTTCCTAAGGATGTCATGCATGCCATCCAAACTCTTCAGAAATGTCTAAACTGTCAGTTGTATTTCTCAGATCAATGATTAAAAAATAACTTTGAGCAAATTTACCCTGTAGGTCTTAGAGAGGACCCGCCTTCTTCAAAGCATGTGGACTGGCATGACAGTATCACAAAGAATTGCACCAAATGACAGAAACAATATCACATGAGGAGTTTCAACAGCAGCAACTAAAATAGCACATGTAACTCAGAGAAAATAATGGCATAATCAAGATGCTGAAGTTCCACACTACACTGAACAAAAAGTTTGGGAAGGAAATCCTCATTCGTACTGGAAAGAGCAATAACAGTTGACTTAAACCTATTTTCCTGAAAAATTGTTTTAATAGAAAAGTTTTATAAATTTCAATTGAAAGTTGCACAGACTGTTTGGTCAATGAAAGTTGAATGATTCCTGATAAGAAAATGGCTAATGTTACAGTTAATGCTTAAGACTGTCAACACTGTCTACCCAATTTTTTTTTACCCATAGCTGGTGGAAGAAGAAATATTTTCCTATTTTTCCAAAGAAAGTGAAGTTCTTTCTTAGATTTTGAAACTCATTTGCAAGTGCATATTGGTATTTATAACTAATACATTACTTGCTTTTATTAAAATTAGAAAAAAAAAACTGTTGTATCCTTAAAGAGGTTACAAACTGACAAAGGTGGTACTCAAGCAGTGGAACAGCAATGCGCATGTAGATGAAAGAAGATAGGTTTATTTTAAAAGAGAATATACTACTGAAAGACAGGGTGGCAGGCTAGTAATTCCCAAAGCAAGGATATTTACCTTACCTCTCCATGAGGCAGGATGTGGCACAAGGCTGTTATTTAATGCGGGGCAAAACCGAGCACATATACTCGGGCAAAAGTTCCCTGTAGACCCCGTAAAATATGGGGTCGGGTAGCTGTCTACCTCCCCAGATAAGACTCTGCCCTTTGGCATAGCCTCGTCTGGGTTCCTCTCTGCTTTCGGGCAGAGAGTTTGGCTAGCTTAGCTGGAGCTGAATCTCCAACTAATTGCTGGTATATCCTGTGCTCACTACATATTGCTACTGTTATAGTCAGTCCACATAGACAATAGGGAGTGTGGGACATTCCATTACACCAAAAACTGTTTGTATTCTTAACATACTGGGAATACTGTGGCATTTTTCAAACACTCCATTTCAGATATATAGCTATATCATTTAGTTCTTATTGTTATTGCTATATATTGTCTTGCATGTTCTTTCTAGTTTTTATAAGATAAGTAATGAATAAAAAAAAGTTTTATTTTGTAAAAAATGAATTTGAAAGTTTCATAAATTAAAATATGCAAAAATAGGTTTTATTTTCAGTATACAAATAAAATTACTTGTAATTCACACAAATATGACCAAAACAAGAAACACATTGTAGTTATTTGATGACGGTATTCTGAAAGTTTCTTGACTAATCATGAAAATATGAATTTCCTTTGCTAAATATTAAAGAAAAACATTTTGTGGATGGTTCAAACATGACACTGATGAAGGGTTTTATTTCCATAAGAGAAATTAAAAGTATTTTCTTACCAGGGACATTGTTAGTGACTTGATTTCTTATTGATTAAAAATCTATAAAAGATTAACTTTTTGTACAGATACAATTCACTAAAAATGCTTTCCAAGCTCCTCAACTATGGATAATCGATACTTTAATAAATCTGATTGATATTCAACACCTAATATGTGTAGCTTCATAACAGACTAAGGTAAGTTAAGAACACTGATAATTTCTTCTTGATGCTTTTAGACATTGGTTCTAAATAATCTCTTAAAAACCATCACTCTGTGAACACACACACACACTCTGTCATGCATATTCCACATGCACACACTCCCTCATGTATACTCCACGCACACACTCTCTCATGCTTACTCCATGCACACTCTTATGCTTACTCCCCCCCCCAACACACACACATACACATCTCTCTCTCACTTCACACACACACTCTTTCCCTCCATACACACATTTCAATTAAGGTACTTTTACATAATCATGATAATGAAAATGAAATTAGTAACTTGTAAATTTTTAAAATCATTGGATAAAAAAGGTTGTATTTGCCACCAGCCTTAAAAATATAATTTTGTATCTTTTGAACCAATGTGAAATAGAAAACCTTGTAGATATCAAAGGAAAACCTTCAAACGTTTATAAGAAAAGTATTCAGCTTGTTAAGAGTTTGATCCTTACTAGCAGTCTTGTGCTAAATTTTACAGTTTCTTCGCAAAAACAAAGAAATAGTAGAATAGATAAGGTCTTAAGATGATATTTTCAGTTGTAATTTTTTACTTGTGCATCTCCAAAAATTTAGATGACCAGAACCTGGCCATTTGATCTCTCCTAAGACCTTGTTTTTCCCCAGTCATGACTATTTTTGATGCTTCTTGCTTCAAACAACTATTGAGACTCAATCTCACTCAAGACCTCAAGTGGAACTCATGTATACGATCCATTGCTAAAGATGCTAGAAAAATGGTTGATTCCTTGTACCACTCTAGAAAGTACCTGACTCCTTTTGCCATACTCTATCTTTACAAGAGCCAGATCAGATCAAAAATGGAATGTTGCTGCCACTTCAGGGCTGGAGCTTTCCAATCCTCACTTTCCAGCCTTGATGGAGTTCAAAAACGTTTGTGTGTGGCCTTGTGGTTGATGAATTATTTTCTACCTTACGACTATCTTTTCCCCACAGATGAAACCCTGCTAGGCTCTTGCTGTTCTATTACTATTTTCAGGTGTTTGGGCAAACTACTTTCTTTTGGTCTACCAGTCCAGACCTTCACAGCTAGAACCTGCCATATCATATATATACTGAGTGACCTTGTTCCCTTCATATTCCATTGGTGAGGAGGAAGTTCCACTCAGCTACTTACCCAGAACTGTTTCATTGTGCAACAGACTCACAAGGAGATACTTCTCCAGTCAATATGATCTTAACTTGGAGTCTGTTATCTATTCTCATAATATGGGCCTCTCACTCCTTCTTTTTATGTTCTTAAAACAGCCTCATTTGGTAACCCTCTGCTTTGAGTGGCTCTTTGGCCTTGTATTGGATGAAAAAACGATTTAGTAGAAATATTTCAGGACATGGGCAATCATGGCTCTCCAAAACTTCCTATCCCTTGATGGACCTTAGCAGTTTTTCTCCTTTTGCTAAAGGCTAATCATTCATTCACACAGGCTTATCAAGAAGGTGGCTTGCTGCTTTCCCCAATCTCTCCTGCCTTCAATATGCCATGTGAGGGTCAAGATTTCCAATCCTTGTTTCTTCACCTTGTGTTCAAGGAATGTCTCTTTCTGATTCTGAGCATAAGTGTTTTTTTTTTGTTGCCATTTTTTTAAGATCTCCTCATTCCTTACTTTGCTACTGTCTCTAAATCCTTTTGATTTGTAACCAAACTAATTCAGTTCACTCATATCTAATGAATTTTCTGGTTGGTTAAAAATGTTTATGAATTTGTAATTGAATCAGAAGTTTGTATTTCAATCAAAGCCTGTACATAATTTTTAGTGATTTTTTTAAGCATAGCTTAGTTGTAGCACAAGGCTAAAGGTATTAGGTACTCAATGAGGATCCAACTCACTATTCAGTTATAGCCTGTACATATGTATGCAATTGCAGAGTCACTCAGAAT
Source organism: Acanthosepion pharaonis (assembly GCA_903632075.3). Taxonomy (NCBI): domain Eukaryota; kingdom Metazoa; phylum Mollusca; class Cephalopoda; order Sepiida; family Sepiidae; genus Acanthosepion; species Acanthosepion pharaonis. The sequence goes on along the minus strand of CAHIKZ030001369.1, from coordinate 1,058,656 downwards.
TCATGGAAGGTCTTAAAAATTTAATCACTTAATAATTGACACTAACAGATTTTTGAAACCTTCTAGCTAAATAAATAAATGGCAAATTCTGTCTGTCTGTGTGTATGAAAGCCCTCTGACTCAGGCCAATTGCTCTACATAAACATATTATACCTTTTTGGAATCAAGATGATCCTGGGATTGAAAATCTGCACTGGTTCTTGAACATCCAGCATTGGGATTTGTGTCCAAATGAGGAGGGAAGAGTTAAAAATTCAAATTTTAAAATAAATGAAAAAAATTAGTTATTTTAAAAGTTTTTAATTTATATTGAGTTTAAAGTAACACAAAAGCTTTATGAATTTAAAAATTTTTGTTTTAAATCAGTTTAAAATATCTCCAAAACTTTGAACTAAGGAAATCAATTTTATCTCTTCAAAATGTCAAGGAATCAAAGTTAGAGTGAGAGGTTTCGTAATGTGAGGTTTTGAAGTTTCACAGAATTTGTGATTTGAAGAACTCAATTTTCAACCTGACTTGAAATTTCGGCCCAAATCAGACTCTCAGCTTGAATTGGACATATAGCCTGAATCAAAGTTAGTTTAAAGTGACGTTTCAAACTTACATGGAGTGAATTGAGGAATTCAAAGTTATTTCTTCAAAATTATCATTGCTGTTTTCTAAGCTGGAGCAGAGGACACTTTAATTTTGGGTCAGAGTCCCAATTCACCCTTCGCAGGCATGAGCTTAAAAGTCTGCACAGAGTGTAGCTTTTAAGTTAGTTTATAATATTTAGGACTTTGTGCTTATACACAATTATCTCCCTTGTAACAATGGATTATGAAATGATTAGTTTTACAAGGATATAAATGGATTTGTTTAAAAGTTGGAAGATTGTGTATCACTTATGCAGTCTAGTCAACTATTGCAAGATAATCAAGCAGTGGTAAACTGTGGAAAATGAAAAATCACTTGCTCTTATGGTAATAGATGGCAGTCATGCAGAGAATGATGACATACATTTAAATGGTAAACCTGGACCCATCAGCAACTCAAGAGATGTCTAGCAATTAGCACTCTAAGTAGTGGCTTGGTTTGTTTTCTTTCAGTCAATGGCAGGATGCATTTTCTTTTATTTCTTTCAATGGGAAACTGTTAATTGGAGCAAGGGCTGTATAGTGAATATAAATGTTAATTTTATCTGATCCTCATGACTAAACTCCCCACCCAAAACTATGAACCCCAGGTTAAAAAGCCCTGGCTTATACTCTTTCAGTGCCAATGTGGGGCTTTCACATTATTAATATTATTTATCATTATTATTATCATTATCACACATTGACATAGTCAAAAGAAATTTTACTCTTGAAGCATCCTGTCTAAAAGACTCCTTACAATTCAAGGACTTTTCCAGAGAATATGACATCCTTCTGGAGGTCTACAATCTTAACCTCATTTCCAATTTTTCCTCAGCACTCTTTCAAGTTACTGATCAAAGGTCTTGCTGCCAAATGTAGTTTATTGTCATACTCAAAACTACATAGAAACGGAAGAGGTGGTTTTATCTTGATCTTGTGTTTTTGTTTGATAGATCAGTGGATTGATCCTGTTGAATTTCAGTCTTCTAAGCAACATCCACTTTAACCAAGGGGGAATGTGAATTAAAGTGATTTTTGGAGATCAAGTGGCAACAAAACCGGAAATAGGTCATATCCGGTGCTGGTCTATATTAACAGTCATCTTTTGGGATTAGGAGAGAGTTCTGGTCTACCCTTGGCAGAAAACTGATGTATCCGTCACATGATTCCAAAGCCTCCACCATCACAACAGGATGAGTAGTTGGGCAAGGCATTGGTGAAGGAAGAGCTGACATAACAGAAATTGTCCTAAGTACCACTTACCTACCCACCCAGACAAGCAGGCAGAGCCCTGAATAAAACACCTATACATAATATGGGATACAGAGTTTACATTCTCATTTCTCAATGTGTCATTTGTCTTTCATTGTGTTACATTGTGAGCATGCATTGTGCCGTTTCCTAGCTTCTGGTGATGCAATCGAGGACTGAAATTTAATGTGTGGTGGTCATTGGCTGGTCAGTGGAAAGCTTGGACAATGGTCACATATAGTTTGGACACGTGGAAAAGAGTGTCTGTTTAAACTGATCCAAGGTGGATATGGGTTAAAAACATATGACTTTACCTCTTTGGAAGAATGATTTAATAATAATAATAATAATAGCAGATATCAAAGGATAACTTTGAAAGGTTTATATGGATTTACCTGATTTTTTTTTTTTTCTTGTATACAGAAAAAATACTGAAAGATGAAGAATTTAAAGAATATAAAAAAAGCAATGATAGTGTAAATAACATTATTTCCTGTCTCCAGACATTGGTAAGTATTTTTGAGTTTGTCTATCTTCGGTAACATAAAATATCAATTTTAAAATATGAAACATAACATTATTATTATTATTACATGCCATTTTTTTTATTATTCAAACCAGCATGCTAATCTTGATTGTTAATCATAACCTTGTCTTCTCTGGTCTTCTGGCACAGGAATTAAGTTTTATGCCGGAAGCAGAGTAAATGTTTTTCCTTGTTTTAAACAAGAGGACGTTCCAAACACATTCCTCATTTCATTATTAGGGTCAGTGTAATATCAATGCCAGCATGACAGTGGTCACAAATTTTTTGTCCTTGACCTACATGCATACGTATGTGTATGGCGCTCCCCACGTTAAAATGACCTTGTGCCACATCCTGCCTTAATGGGGAGGCCGGGTAAATATATATGTCCAGCTCCTGGTCGTACTTTTGAACTGAAATTTTTACTCAATCCATGGGGAAAGATTATTCTCGTTCCGGTCAAGGGAGACAACTCATATCTGTTAATACCAATATTATTCCCCTTTGAACCCAAAAGGTGAATAATACCCTAACCCTAATCCTTGTCTGTTTCTTCTACTGTACCAAAGTTTGTGAATTTAGGGATTGAACTCACAACTGCCATAGTTTAAGCAATGCTTCAATCCACTAAACCTTGTCGTTCTTAGATTTTATGAGTAGAACAACCAAGATGACTGTCGGTTCAAATAATCAAGCATAGCTTAATAACATGGCTAGATGAATATTTTTTTTTTTTACAGTAAGGTTTACCACCCTTATACAAGGCCCAGGGGCCACTCAAGGTAGAGGGTTACAAAGAGGCAGTTTATACAGATAGGAGAAGATAACAATTAGCCCTAAACTTGAACAGGTTAAGATTGTAGTGATTAGGGAAACATCATCTTGGGAGTCGGTTCCACAGAGCAGTGGTTTGTGGGAAGAAGCTATTCGAGTGGCATGGCGAGTCCTAGCCATAAAGATTAGAACTGAAGGAACATTTTTTATTTTAAGGAAAAGGTTTTGAGTACAGCAGTAAATTAAAAGGTTTTGTCTGTATTTGTCAATGTGGCAGGAACCATTTGTCTTGCATAGCAATTCTTAAAGAGGAGTTTAATTTGAGGTTTTCTAAAAGGTAATATCAGCTTACAGTAAGGGGTATATTTTTATTTTTATTTTTTGCTTAAATGTTCTTTCTAATGGAAATATGTTGTTTATATACCAAAATCATAATTCTGCTTGCCATTAGTTAATATGTTAACACGCATGTTATGCCCTGCCATTGCCTCAGGTAAATAATGGACCATTCTATTTTGAATGCAAGGGAAACATGAAAGAAAAAAGATATATATAAGAGATTTTGTTTGGTTTTAGTAAAAGAAAGAGGGAGTGATAATGCTCAAATATTTAATGATGCAACATGGTAATTTCCATGGGTGTTTTAGAGTTGTGAAACTTGCAAGAAGCTTGTGGATAATGTGCGTTGTTATTTGACGAAATAAAGCAGACTGCATAAATACATTTTCTGTGCATCAGCTCAATGCATACATCCACTTTAACCAAAACAAAATTAATAATATATTATGATCAGTCACTCCCGCTCAAAAACCAAAACCTTAATTTTGAGCAATTAGGAACAATATCAACAAAATGCATTTCAGTCAATATTTTGAGGCACAGAGTCAAAACAATTAATTTTGGATCCAGCTGAAGTCAAGAATGAGAACAAAGCACTACAAAAGATTTTTGTTGCTTTGAAATAGATGTACTTGAATGTTGACTCACTCGGGCTGAGCCCAGCAAGCCTGATCCCTGGAGTCAACACTAATACATATATAATAGATGTAATGGATTTTTTTATTTATAAATCTGACAGTTTTTTTATCATTTAAACGTTATTTTTAGTTGATGCTCATATTTGAGTCACTATTCAGCCTTGCTTGATCGGCAATAAACTTTGTAGTGGAGTCAGTATAAGCACGTTTGATCTAATGATGATTTCTCCTGCCAAGGGGGACACAAGTTTGTCTCCTGCTGTAGGGTGCATTTTTTTCTTTAATAAGATTTCTCGAATATTCAGGCCCATAGACAATAATAAATATACTGTTTAAAAATATAAAAAGAAAACCAGAGAGTCTGTTCAAATATTGGGTATCAATTAAAAAAAGTAATGGGAGTAGATAGGTTTGCCTATCATCTGGTTCACACTCCTCTCCTTCCTGGTCTTTATTGAGAGCTTATAGTTACTGGAATTATATAATGATAATAATCATTTTCTACCTCAATTTTTTTAATTTCAATCATTATCCTCTGTTAAGATTAATGAGGCAGATACTGAATTTCTTTTCTTCTACATAAAATTTTGGTCTTGCACAGGATGATTGTCGTCTACAACTCCATGAAGAACTTGAAATACAAAGCATCCGAGGATTCATCATGAAGCAGACATATTTGACTCTTCCCTCACAAATCCAGGACATGATTGAAGGTAAGACCTGAGATCATTAATATTTGCTTTAGTTTATGGGAAAGAAACCTGACTAGCATGAGAATTGTAAGAGAAAACATTGAACAAATAATTCAAATTGTGACTGGCAAAAAAAAAATATCTTAAGTTCATTTCCAAGGGCCTGTTTCCCTAGATAGCACTTGGAGTCGGTTCAGGGTCAGTCCTTGATACCTGAAGCATCTCTAAAGGGAATGCTGAGAAGCTGCATGTACACGTGTGGAACTCAGAAATTTACATATGAAACTCTTGCACAAAAATTTTCTTTTGTACATCTTATAAATAATTAAGACAGGATAACATTTACAGATATATTCCCAAAAATGGATTACCATCAAAAATGGAAAAATATTACGATTTAAAAAATGACAAAAAGAGAAAGAATTTTCCTGGTTGCGTGTGTGTGTGTTTGCTTGGTAGTGAGAGTGAAATGAACAAAACCCAATGTTCAAAGTAACTGTTTAACTGCTTTTATTTTGTGATGAAAAGAAGAGAGTGCAAAATAGTAGTATTTTGCAAGGGGGGTGGGCTTTCCCAGTTAACAATGTTCTTCTTGAGTGCATCTTTTGTAGAGAGATCTTGTTCTCATAGGAAGAGCAAAAAAGCTGATGTAAGAAACTGATACAAGTTTCCTACAGCAAGGGCAGTATGTATTTTTTCCTTTGGGTAGGTGTCTTGGTAGGAGATTTCCACACCTGTTCCCACAAGGAATGAGAAAATCTGAACTCAAGTTACCAGGACAGGCCACGTGTCTTCTGCAGCAAGAGTTGAGAATAATTCTTTGAGATGGACTTTGAAGGTTGCAGCCACTGAAAAGGAAGAGTGGAAAAAAGAAACCTGGCCTTGAAGGTAGAGGTGGCTGAAAAGGAAGAGTGAAAAAAGATATTTACATTGTCTCCCTACTGAGACTTAATGTGACACAAGATCAGGTTTATTGTGGGGAATGTGTACACCCAGGCCAAGGACAAAAATTCCCTGAGCCCCTGCAACCATTAGTTGTGCTGGCCTTGGTGGTGAGCACTGATCTTTTGCTTTAGTGGCATGAGAGAGTGGAGTCTCAGGCAGCTGTTCCCCAGGGCTGGGCATCTCACAGTATAATTTTCTTCACTTGCACCTTCAATAGAGCTACAACTGAGTTGCACTATGCTTGAAGACTGATATGCAACTGAAAGATGATAAACCCTACTTGGCACGTGCCAGGTATGAAGTAAGAGTCCAAATAGGGCATGGTTAGCATTTTTATGACTTTTGGGACTTTAAGTTGTACCCAGCTGATTGCTGGGTACAACTGCTGCTGCCATTGCTGCTACTGCTGAATCAAGCAAAGTAAGGAAGCCCCCGCATACCACAATAGCCAACAAGTGAAATAGTTATTATACCTGCTTATTTAGTAAATATTGATTATTTTAATTTTTTTTTCCTTTTTTTTTTAAAATTTTGCATGATGTTTGGATGTGTCTGTAACTCTTATGGCAGTTAAACCTAAAATAAATTAAAGGGAAAGCAGTGGGTTAACACTATCAATCCAATACCTCTAATGATTTTCTCCATTTATTTCTTTGTTTTTGCTTTTCTTAGTATCAATTTCGTTATTTTAATAGATCTTCTGATGTAATGGAATAACCTGTCACCCCCATGAGTAACTGCACTATAGGTAGTAACTACCGATAAGTAGCAGTAAATCAATTACATAGACTTGCTGGGATCTGTTGAGTACGACTCAGACTTATGCAAGAACTACCGACCTTTCAATAGTAACACTTGCTACTGGATTGACTTGTGACAATCTTGTGCATAACTGTTACCTTTATTCTTATTATACTGTTTCGTTACAATAAACCTTTACTTATTTTATCCACCATGTTTGTCAAGTATATATTCCTATTAGCATGGAATATAACATTTTCATTAATGCAGAATTAGTTAGAAAAGACTTCACTGTGTGCAATTAAATATTTTATGTATAGTATAGGGCTTAGGGTATGGTTTCAAGATTAGTAAATTACTTTGATATACACCTGATGATGGCTGGAGGGCAAAACAGCTGAAACGTTGTAATAACAACAACAACAAAGATGGAGATAATAGTCCAAATGTAAATAGTGTAAATCAGCAATTTCTTGTCATTCACAAAGGTACTATTTAGTATATGTTTTGTTTTTAATTTTACTGACATAAAGTGGAAGGTCACTTTATTTTACAGTGAGCGGGACAATTTTTTTTCATCTTTATAATACTTATTTTGCTAGCCGCTGTTCTTTGTGCCAAAAATGAAGCCGAAAAAATTTACAGAAAAAGTGAAAAGGAGGAAAACTTCTTAAAGGCTGACTTGGAAAAAATGCGAAAAGAACTCTCGAAGCTTGAAGAAGAAAACAAAGATCTTCCGTAAGTAAATTTTACCATATTTTAGAAATTGGAGTAGCTAGGTTCGTTTATCGTCCCCTCTCGGTCTTCTCAATGGGAGTAGAGGTTTATCCCTCATTTCCTGTTTAGGATTGGATTTCCAGTTCCTTTTAAAGTCTACTTCAGCTCTGTACTCCTAACGCTTGTCCTTTTCTCTGCTAATATAACTCCACACAGTAACCCTCTACCTTGAGTGGCTCTTGGGCATTGTATTGAGTGAATATTAGTAAAAAAAAAATGAAAAAAAGATGATTGAATGGTAATATTATGACACGGCAGCAATAATAATAATAATAGCTAGAAATACAGGCCAACATGTTTAATCTGGCACTCTGTATATTCTACAACAAAAGGCAATTGCAAAAAAGAATAGCAGGTTTAAGGAAATATACTTGTTGAAATCAAAACCACAAATAATAAAAAAAAATAAACAGGAATGGATGTGTTGGAAGTGTATTATCTCCCTTAGGAATATAATCACATGACCCTAGTCCCATGGTATTAATATAAAAAGCAGCATGCTTTCAAACCTCTTATTCTTTTCCCAATTTTCTGTTCCCTGAACAGCTGTGGCCCAAGTAAGTCATTTTGCCACAACAGTCAAGTACTTAAAAGCACTCATACACACACCCACTCATACAATTACTGTTTCCATAAATTTTTGTGAGAATATATTATTTTTATTCTAAACATAAAAAATGTTTAGCAAACATGGACTTTCACGCCTGCAAAAAACAGTGTTTCAAAAGGACAGTTTTCCATTTACACTGCTGTTATTTATAATAGCAGGCACAGCTGTTTTATGTTTTGGCTTTAAATAATCCATAAATAGTTGATATGCCATAAAAAACAAATCTATCAGTCAATCACTGACTGGCCATTAATGGTCACATACTAACTGGAGAAAAGTAGGGTAAGTTAAATTAACAATTGAATTAATATTGAATGGTTACAAATAGATAATATGAAAGGTATGAGGAATTTTAATATACTAGAATTTTTTTGCAACATGTTGACACATGTTGAAACCCTCCCAGTATTTAGTATTGTTGAAGTTATTGCTAACATTTTTTGTCGATTTACAGACTCAATTTCAAAAACCAATTGATCAAATTTGAATAAACTGATTTGTTTGGAAAAATACTTTGATAAAAAACCCTACTTTGCAGTTTAATAATTTTTTTAAATGTAATTTTAAAGGAATTCATGGTAAACAATACATTTTAAGAAAATTTCTTTTTCCTTTTTTACAGTGAAGAATAAATTCTTAGGATTTCTTACACTTGAGCATGCAACATACAACTGGCCATGCATAAATATTTCTTTCTGGAACCAAATTCCAACTTTCTGAAGCATTTGGCCATGTGATTTGTTTATAGTTCTCACAAATGCAGGGTGAACTGGAAAACTGGATTCTTGTATATATAAAAACTTAAAGAGAAGATATGCAAAAACAATATTGCATTTCTATTAAATAAGTATTTGATACTTTAATCATTAAATTGTTTTTAAAATAGTGGGAGTATTTTGTAAACTAAATAATAAAACATTTAATTCCAAAAATATTAATGAATATTTATTATACTAAGCTATGCATCCTAGTAAAACCAACTATACTTTGTACCCCCTTACCTGTTTGCACCTCTCTCCCAAATTTGGTTTCGATCGGTCAATGTGTGGTAATTTTGGAGGATGTGATGGCTGGACGGACTAACAGAAGCCATAGAATTTTATACATAGATTAAAAATAGAGAAAAGTAGTAGATGAGACTTTCTGAAATTGTTTTGCTTAGTGTGGATAATATCCAGTAAACAGTGATTATCTACGATCTTTGTATTATGTCTTCTTTTTTGCTTTTTTTTTTCAGGCAGAAACAAAAGGAAGTTGTGGAAGAAGAAAGTAAAATTGTTGAGGAATTTAACATGGAATTTAAACAGAAGTTAGAGTAAGTAAATTATCTTTACTTTTTTTTTTTTTTTTTTTTTTTTTAACTATGGTTGACCCAAGGCCAAATTGTCACTCAAAGTGGATGGACCAAAATGGAGGTTGGAAATGAAATGGTAATCTTTATAACATTGTCAAAATACAATACTCATCAGTGGTGGACTACTTAGACAGCATATTACCTCCACTTACAATACTGTCCAATGTATTTTTGTATACCCATTAGCGTTTATAGGTACAGTATATAACAGTTACCAAGTGAATTTTCTGTAAGAAAAGAAGAAGTAAGAAGTATATATTATGAGGTCATGTAACATAGGAGAGAGATATCAATTTGACTCTTCATTTGAAGAGGCCTAGATTGTAGTGATCAGAGAAGCATCCTATTGAGAGTCTGTTCCTCAAGAAGCTGTTTGAGTGGTACTTACACTTTAACAAAATAACATGATAGGAGTGAGGAGTAATTTGACACTCTGGACATGACATGGTGGGTCCTAGCTATCAACGTCTGAATGGGTGGGACTAAGGAATATAACTCATTTGAAAATTTGCCATGGTAATTGTTGAAGTAAGTGGTATGTCAGTGATTCTCCAGGCAAATGAATGTACATTATTTATTGTGCAAAAGAAAAAAAAAATGTGGCACAAGGCTCAAAGGGAGGATAGGAAAGGCTGGTCTTATTCTATCATATAATTAAATCTAGCTAGCCACAATCACTGACCCAAATATGCTACAGTATTCCTTATACCAAAACAACACATTCTTTCTTACCATTCTTACTACATCCACTAAAATACCTCAAAATCTCTATGTCATCCTAACTAGTTCCCATATGTACACTTTGTCTCAGGGGTGGAAATAAAATTAACAATATTTAAAAATGAAACTTCAATGAATATTTATAATGATTATAATTTATATACAAGTGATATGTCCCGGAAAGGGATATATTTGTTCGAAGTAGCAAAATGGTTGTTGTCTACTGTAACTGGGTAGGACAATCTAGCAGGTAACTGTAATGACTGGTCCTCATCATAGTGGTAGGCAATAGACATCCCTGTACCCCCACATCAGTCTGTATTTATGGCTGACACCAGCCAATCATATTACTGTAAGTGGGAACCCAGGTGTATTCATATTCATTACATCAACAAGAAACTAAACAAAATACAGATAGAATATAAAATATAATAAAATACAACTATATAATAAATGCCAATGTCAGTGTGTCATCATGTCACACTTTTTTCAATTAAAGGGAAGCAACTCTCAATAGCTTATCTTCATCTATATAATAAATGCCAATGTGTCACACTTTTTCACCTTTACTCCTTGAGGTCATAGCCCAACATATCATACCATTTTGGAATCAGGCTGACTCCATGACCAAATTAGAAAACAATCTGGGCAGATCCAAACCAGCAATACTGAAATTTTGGATTCCCAAGTTTTCATTACTGTGAAATCCAGCAAAAGTCACGCAGGAAATAAAAATAATTGTTTGTATGGAAAGTAAGGACCTACATATATCAAAATGTCATTAAATTAAGTGGCAGCAGAAGAATTATCATTGAACTTTTAAAAGGTAAGCTTAAGTATTAATGCAATACTTTAATGCAGTGATCAATTTTGAATTCTATGGTTTACTGTTGCCTATAGCATCTACTTCTCCCTACCTATTGTGATGAAGGTCCAATCAATAGCCCTCTGCAGGAGCTAGCTTAAATGCTGCTTGATAGAGCAGCTTTTAAGCTAGTAATAATATAATAATAATATATTATTATATTATAATAATAGTATATTATTACTAATATACAAAATATAATATATAAAATATAATATAGCAAATGAATGTACACTCTATGGAAGAAATACCATTATACTGAGCTTCAAGGCAGAACCCATTACAAAGGAGAGGTGAGGCAGGCCAATCCAATATCAACAACAACAAATCATTAGTTTCTATTAGCTGGTGGTTGTGTGTTTAATTCTTGTTCTGGGCAATACATAGGTATATAGAATAATAACAGTAACAGAGGTAGAGTAGTGAGAGGCTAGCAAGGTTTTGTCTGTGTGATAAATGTTGCAAGGTAGAGAATAATTCATCACCCACATGGCTGCATAATTGCTTTTGAATTCTGTATATTACAATCATATTGATTTGTTGTTCATAGCTGGAATTGACAGTGCAGTGTTTCTTATCCGGTGTTCCCCAGAACCCTAGGGTTCCACAAGACGTTTCTCAGGGTTCAGCAAGAAACAGTAATAAATAGGCTAATGCATTTTTGAGTAATTTTTGTTTAATTTTATATTCATACAGCAGATTGTTGGTAAATCCTTGGTTATCATAATAAAGGCTTCAACCTCTCATATTATTTAAAATTGGAATGTATGCAAGGGTGAGTGTTTGATTTGTAGATTTGAAGGATTGATTCCAGGGAGAAAAATTTCCTGGCGCAGCACAGAGAAACAACTTTCCTTGCAGTGGATGAAGCAATTGCCTCAATGTATTTGTTCCATCTCAGGTCAGTAGTCAACATGAGACCGAGCAACCACAGAGAAGTATTCTCGAGAAGTTGAGTGTCAGACATTCTAATGGTGAGTAGGGAAGGATCTCTGTGGTGATTAATAGAGAGCAGTTTTGTTTTTGAGGCATTAAAGTTAACCAGCCAATTCCTGCCCCAATTCACAATCGATTGGAGGTCCTTTTTCAGACGAACGGTCAGGTTAGTTTTGTCTAGTGTCGCTGACAAAACTAACGTGACCGTTCGTCAGTGGCTTCCTGCTTTGCTTGGGGTGAATCGATTAAAAAAAAAAATAAATAAATAAATAAATAAATAAAAAAAAAAATTTAGTGATGTCTATATGGTGTCAGTGTGAAACCACCTTCACCTGTTAGTGGACAGGACCTGTACATGGCAGATTTGTCTATCACTGAGTGACTCACTCAAATACAGGACAAGTGTCTATATATTATGTTTACCCCATGAACTATGATAAAAATATAAGAGATAAATATTAATAATGGTATATAATAATTTTTTGTGCAGGGCTTCTCACAGACATGAACACTATTTCAAGGGTGGCACACAAGAACAAAAGGGTTGAGAAACACTTTTTGAGTGAGGAGACCTAACTAAGAAATAAAAAAAGGAGTGAATTAAACATAATCACAGGTTTATAAGTTGGCTGAAAAGTTCATAGGCTAACCAAAATACTTTCATGAAATGTGATCAAATGAGGTTTATTTTTCAACATAATCCCCCTTGCTGCCCACACACTTCTTCCATTAGTGTTGCATTGTTTGGATCCAATTGGTGAAGAAGCTTTTATCCTGTTGGTCAAAAAAGTCATCAACAGCAGATATGAGATCATCACATTGTTACTGGTTCCCAGCCAAGTGTTTTTTCATGTTGGGGAATAGATGATAGTTCAGGAGGCTAAATCAGGAGAATAGGGAGGGTGATCAAACAGTTCAAAGACACAGTCATGTACAGCAGCCATTGAAACCAAGGACATGTGCTGGAGCATTGTCCTGATGAAACAAGACACCTTTCTTCAGTTTTTCTGAGCGTTTGATCTTGGTAGCCTATTGTAATTGCCTTAGCAAGTTGACATAGTACTTCTTTATTGGTGGTGTGGCCCTTCTCGAGATAGTCAATAAGCACATACTTTTTGAATCCCAAAAGACTAAGGCTATCTGCAGATGAAATGAGCTTGGCCTTCTTTGGAGCAGGGGAGAAGGGGTGTTTCCACTGCATGGATTGTCTCTTCATCTCTAGCTCAAAGTGATGAACCCAAACTCATCATGGATTAGGAAACATTCAAGGAAAGCAGCTAGATCTGATCTGTCTCAAACAATGTCAGATTTTCCCATGATGTGTGCTTTTGATAAAGTATCAGAAGACATAGCTGTCACTGAGCAGAAACCTACATCATGCCAAGTTCATTGTGCAGAATATTCTCAACTCTCTCACAGGATAAGCAAATAACATTGACTATTTGATTTATAGTCAATCCCCTGCCATCCATCACCATGTAGTGAACATGATCAATGTTTTCTTTGGGTGTGGTAGTTGTAGGATGTCCAGACCTTGGATCATCTTCAAACCTCTCCCTTTCCCTCCTAAAGTCAGCTTCCTACTTTTGCATTGTTGATAAAGCTGGGGCATCATCCCCTAATGTAGCAACCATGTCAGCATGAATGTCCCTGGGGGCTAAACCCCTTTTTCTACAGGTACTTGATAATACTCTGATGCTAATTTTTTTTTTTATTCTCAAGAGAAGTCACTACTAGTTATTTCTGAAGATTTCTTTGAACAGTCAGATGTCAGTTTACCTGGGGAGTTATTAATAAGAAGAGTTGAAATTAATGCATGCAAGGTTTCATAACTCTAGCATCATTCCTTTATAGTTAGCCTATGAACTTTTCAGCTTACCTTTGTATGAAAGAAACCATTTATTCAACACAACTAAGAAAAGTTGATGTGTACAAAATTATGTAAAAGGTTAAAGAAATATTTATTTTTGTATTTTTTTTTAGAATTTTCTTTTTATAATTCTTTAGTATTTCTTTTCTCTTTAAAAAAATCTTTGGAAATTCCAATATGTTGAAATTAAAAAAAGAAAATTATCAAAAATTATAAAATAAAATTTTAAAATTATTTATATATATATAAATTATTTTGTAATCCTTCCCTACTTGTGATTAATTCTGTGTATGTATGTGTAGGGTTGGATTTAGGCCTTAAGAGGCCCCTGAGCTAATAGAATTTGGTGGCCCCTCCCTTATGCAAGTTCGTCCCCAGTGTCTTAAAAAAAAAAATAGGTATATTTTTAGATGATGCTTTTTTGGTGTAAAACATGAAATGTTTCAACTAAAATTTTGAATGAATTTGGAACTCATCCAATTTATTTCATTAGAAACTTCATGATATTTTTTTATCCAAGCTTTTGCATCCTACAGAATATAGAAAGACAGGCCTGTAAATTTTAGTATTCAAATTCTACAAATCTCCTCTGTTCTTATATCTTTATTATTTTTTTTAGTATTATCAGGTCAGGGGCCCAGGACTAGAGTCTAATATTGTGGCCCTTGGTCTGCAGCTGAAATGTAAATCTGTCACTGTGTATGTGTATGTTTGCAACTTTGTGTTTTACTGCCATAGCATTTTAAAACAAATGTCTATTTAAGTTTTATTTTTCTTCAACTTAAATCTTTAAGACTCAAAGAAAATTTAAGAAAATTGCGAGAGAAAATCCGAGCAGAAAACCAAAAGGTTAGTAAAGATTTTTTCCAGAAAAGCTCTGTTTATAACAGCTTTTAAAGTTTCACTGCTTTTTATATTTTTTTTTGTATAAAGCTATCTATCACTAAGGTTATTTTAAATAGTTATTCACCAGTAAGTGTATAACAGAAAATTTGGTTAAATGTACTGGCCTTTTATGTATTTGAAGTGACTATGATCTATGTTCACTGGGATCATTTCAACGTCCTTCTTGCCTCTTAGACTGGTTTAGAATGTTCAAGTAGAAAAAATTAAAGGGGGATAACCCATTACTGACAATACGTTTTGAACATTCATTCTTCATCTATTTGTGGAGGACCTCTTGCCAGCTACTTGCTGCTTACAAGAAAACTGTCTTTTACAGTATAAAACTAAGTGAAAATTTTCTTCTGGTTTTTCTTTATAAAATATTCTGCAAGAAATATATAAAAGAAAATTTAAGCTACAGGAGTTGTAATAAATGAATATACCGTATATACTTATGTAACCTATGACCTTGTGACCCCCAAATTTTAACTTATAAAAAATGATTTTATCATCTATCATGCAAGTTCCTTTTTTGAGAGACCAAATAACAATATATTACAATCTACTTTCCTCTATCTCTTTATCCCATCTTCTAGTTAAATAAGTTAAAAAAGTAAAAGAGAATGATAAAAGTATTGTTAATAATGTTATACTCATTGCGTAAATGCATGCAGCCATAAGCAACTAAACAAGAAACAACTAAACATCTTATAAACATAAACAATGGAAAAGATGCATATTTGCATTTTATAATACGATACTAATATATGAATATTACATTCATTATTATTGGATACAGTTAAGTAAAACATCAGTTTTATCAAAATCATGTTTATTTTAAATACTGCTATACTTTTTACTACAGTAAATGGATATATAGTTTGGTCAATGGTGTAGCCAGGGCCAGCAGTACATATGCTAATTTATCTCATGTATGATGCAACCCTCTTAAAATTAGCTTCAAAATTAGGTCTTCAAAAGTCGCATGATATGCAAATATATATGGTAGTTGTTAAAAAAATTGGAAAAATGATGGTTAACTGTTTCCAAATTGTAAGGCAACTTTAACATATACTTAATATATTCATAGACTTTTTCTTTTCTTGCCCCCAAATAGAGGAGGAGGATAAACTGTAGCTAACATGTTCCAAGCTATCAATCTTTCTCTACTTGTAGAGGGCCTGTTGCTGGTTATTCATTGGTTATAAGGAAACAGTTTTTTTAAATTATGAAGCTAAGTGTGGAAAAAGACAGAACTGGATCCAATAAGCAACATGTACTGGTATGGTTGGAAATGTCAAAGAAGATTTGGCAATAACACATTTAAAATACAGGGTGTGGCAGAAATACCTCCCACATAATGGTAAGATATTAGCTAGATGAAGACATCATTGCTACTAATGTTTTACCATTATGTGGGAAGCATATGTGAGTAGTATTTCTGTGGGGGGGTATATAAACTGGGTATGATGGTAAACTACATCTGGCAGCAAGGCCTCTGATTGGGAGATTGGAGGTTTTGAAGAGTGTGGAACCGCCACTTAATTGCTGTTGTTCCCAGCTCCACCCTGACCCAGGGTGGTAGCACCTGTTAGTGTCACAACTATGGGAAAATAGTTGACTCCCTGCAAACTGGGGTCAAACATGAAGGTGTAAAAAAAAAGAATAGTGAAATATACTTGTCCTGTTGGTGGTGCTCCCAACCTGAGGTGCCCCTGTTGAAAACAAGAGATTTGGAGGAGTAAATCTCAAAACAAATCTTGTCATGACCTGGGTGACAGTAGGTGTCAGTGGCAGTCTTTGACAAATGGATGTCTTGGTACAGTGGTTTGGCGGATGATCCACCCTGTGTGGACAATGGTGACACACACAGCCCAGATGTAGGAATGGCGGATTTCTCAAATGCTGCAAAGATTTGAGTTGGGATGATAGCTAGGACAGGCAGTTCCATAAAATTTTGTAAAACAATAATATGGCTAGTTCTCTTACAAAATCAATGATAGGCATTGCTGGTAATGTTTCCTGTAATGTCTTGGGTTTGGTTGACTCTTGGGTGTGGGAGGCAGAGTTCAGCCATCATGACAAATGCAGCAAGCAAACAAATTTTGGTTTGCCTCACTTAAATGTGGATACCCTGATAAGGAGAAGCATGGAGGTAGTGGAAACTCTCACTAGGATGAGAGTAGACATCTGTTCTGTTCAGGAGCACAGATGATTGAGTGGACTGGAGGCGAATCAGACATATCTTAACAAAGACCTCTACTATACATTCTTCTGGTGTGGAAACAAGGATGGACAAGGTAGTGCCAGCATTCTGTTGGCTGAAAATGGGTGGTGGTGGTCCTTGATGTTCAATGGATCTCAAATGGAATCCTATTAGTAAGGTTGGTTGTAGGCAGGGCTGTTTTTGTGTTTCTCTCTCTCTTTGTGCTGCAAGTCAGCCATCCTGACACAGAAAAGGAACGCTTCTATGACCAGTTGCAGAGCCTGGTTTCAGGAGTTCCCTCATTGGAGATTCTTATACCTCTTGTGGATTGGCATGAGCATATGGGTGCCTGTGTCAGTGGCTTTGATGAGGTTCATGGCAGTCATGGAAATGGGGTACGAAACACTGAAGCCGAGAGAGTACTGTTGTTTGCCTTGGCAAATGATCTGATCATTAGCAACATTCGGTTCTTGAAAAGAGAGTCACACCTGGTCACCTTCACTTCTGGCAGTCATAAATCATAGATTGACTATATCCTATATCATAAAAGTCTTCAGCAAGTTAGTCTTGGATGTCAAAGTTATACCTGGTGAGGAATGCGCATTGCAACATCACCTGATAGTTTGCAACTTTAAAGTTTCCATACCAAAATTCAGGAAATTCAAGTTCAAACCCTACCTTCAAACCTGGAGGCTTCATGATCTAACTATCCCAAGCAAGTTCCAAACAGCCTACAATGCTAACTTGAGGTCCTTGCAGACTGACATTGATGCTGTACCAAATGTGGAAGAGATCTGGTCTAATGCTGAAGACACCTTTGCTGGAGGCAGCCAATGAGTTATGTGGCACCTCCAAGTGGAAACCAGAGACTTGGTGGTGGAATGGTCGGGTTGATGATGCTGTCACTAAGAAAAGGTCATGCTACAGAACCTACAGGACTCTCATGAGGCAGGATTTTGTCGCTAAAGTGGCTGAAGCAAAGGTAGCCTACAGCAAGGCCAAGCATATTGACAAATAAGTTGTATAGCTTGCCAACTCAGAGGCTGAGAAGAAGACTTTCACTGATATATCACCTCACAGCGACAAAGTCTTCTGTCTTGCAAAGCAAATGGACAGAACCAACTATGATGTCATTGGTGAGAAGTGTGTTTAGAATGATGCTGAAGAATTAACACTCAGCGATGACTAAAAGATGAAAGCTTGGGTTGGATTGACCTAGTGATACATTCTCTGAGGTTGCACCAGTTGCAAGTCCTCCTCCATTTCCATTTGTAACATCAGCACTGATTGGCAAAGTGGCCAAGAAGATGAAATGTAGAAAGGTAGTTAGAATGGTGAAAGCATCTCGTGATAAAGGCATTGAAATGCTTAGGTTACTTACGGAATCAGTTTTCAGTAGTGGTGTGATCCCAAGTGAGTGGGAGGAGGGCTTGATTCTCAGCCTCTAGAAGGGCAAGGGTGATGTCTTGGACATAAGCAACTACAGAGACCTCAAGCTCACTGGTCAGGTGATGAAACTGCTGGAAAGTGTGTTTGACTCCTACATCAGACAAATGGTCAGCATCGATGAAATGGTGTATGGCTTTATGCCAGAGAGAGGCATCACTGATGCAATTTTTTTGTGCGTCAGCTGCAGGAGAAATTCATCACTGCTATGAAACCTCTCTTTTTTACCTTTGTGGATCTGGAGAAGGTGTTTGATCAAGTTCCAAAAAAGGTGATTTGGTGGGCCATGAGAAGCCTTGGAGTTGAGGATTGGGCTATTTGTGTGGTTCAAAGCATCTACTGCAATGGCAGAGTTGAGTCAGTTGCCAATATAGCAGGGAGTTTGTTGTTGGTGTTCATCAAGGATCAGTCTTGAGTTCACTGCTTTTCATTCTCATGTTGAAGGCATTCTCTCAGGAGTTCTGCACTGGTGTACCATGGGAACTTCTATATACTGACGACCTTGTGTTAATCACTGACACCCTAGATGCCATGGCGAAGCACACCCTATTGATGGCAAGGCACTACCCAAGTCATTTTGGACAGTTCAAAATTTGATATTTCTCCCTATTTCTGTTATCTTGGGGATATGCTCTGTGCAGGTGGAGGTGTATATATATTAAAATAATAAGAAAGAACAGTAAGATTTAGAATTTGGTGTTCTTTTTGGTGTATATATATATATATATATATATATATATATATATATATATGCACATCAATAGCAGTTAATGTAAATTTTGTGAAGATACATAAGTACACCAGGCATTGTAAATTGTGTAGAGATGTAAAAATGTGTTTTGAAAATTTGTATATATATATATATATATATGCACATCAATAGCAGTTAATGTAAATTTTGTGAAGATACATAAGTACACCAGGCATTGTAAATTGTGTAGTGATGTAAAAATGTGTTTTGAAAATTTGTATATATATATATATATATATATATATATATATGCACATCAATAGCAGTTAATGTAAATTTTGTGAAGATACATAAGTACACCAGGCATTGTAAATTGTGTAGAGATGTAAAATGTGTTTTGAAAATTTGTATATATATATATATATATATATATATATATATGCAATAATAGTTAATGTAAATTTTGTGAAGATACATAAGTACACCAGGCATTGTAAATTGTGTAGAGATGTAAAATGTGTTTTGAAATTTGTATATATATATATATATATATATATATATGCACATCAATAGCAGTTAATGTAAATTTTGTGAAGATACATAAGTACACCAGGCATTGTAAATTGTGTAGAGATGTAAAATGTGTTTTGAAAATTTGTATATATATATATATATATATATATATATATATATATCAATAGCAGTTAATGTAAATTTTGAAGATACATAAGTACACCAGGCATTGTAAATTGTGTAGAGATGTAAAAATGTTTTTGAAAATTTGTATATATATATATATATATATATATGCACATCAATAGCAGTTAATGTAAATTTTGTGAAGATACATAAGTACACCAGGCATTGTAAATTGTGTAAAGATGTAAAAATGTGTTTTGAAAATTTGTATATATATATATATATATGTATATATATATATATATATATATATATATATATAATGTAAACAGCAGGCAATGTAAGTTCTGCAAAGATGTACACGACAGGCAAAAAGTTTGGGTCTACCCTGCATTTCTTTAAAAAAACACCTTAATTTCAAACAGTCATGCATTTGCTTTCATTCTATGTTGTTTTGTTGTTGAAAACATTTTTAGATTGTATAAATACCATCATGGTACATATATATCTATACCAATTCAACTGCTTTAGGGAGATGGATATTTAATTGCTATTTAAAATGTAAGATGCTGAAGTTATCACTTTATTAAAAATTCCAGTACTTCCAAGAATTTCATTTTAGTTAAAAAAAAAAAAAAAAAAAAACAGGATTGATTTCACTCAGAAATTCATGAAAAGAAGAAAAAATCTTGCTTTAACACTAGGATGTCCAGATCCTTTGACATCTTTATTTACATTACACTGTGAAGCAGCCATCTCTAATATATTCAATATTCAAGTCATGAATAACAAGTCTGAAAAGAAATTCACAAATATTAGTATACCTCATACTGAAAGAAAGTTATATATATATATATATATATGTGTGTGTGTGTGTATAAATTATGTGTGTGTATGTATAGATAGATAGATAAATAGGTAGATAGGGGACATAAACACAAGTATTATTGCTTGTGAGAAATTTTTCAATGCATTTACCCTATGAATAGCCTAGGTGTCAAAAACGACACCTCAGCCATTGAAGGTAAAACCTCAAATATCAGCTATTCCAGTGAATATTTTTAAAAAATTAAGTCTGTTAAGCATCTTTGCTAAAATTCAATAATTGTCCATAAGCCTCAGCATTGAACCAAAACTAGTTATTCCATAGTAATTTGTTGAAAATTTGAAGGTGTCAAAAACGACACCTCAGCCATCCTAGTGTTAACCAAGCACTTTTACTGCTGTGTTGTCATAGCATCATTACCTGGCTGTACTGGCCCATTTTGGGAAATGTAGGAGATAACCATTTAATGCATGTAAATTTCTATAAAGACATTGATGAAGAGATTTTTTTCATGGGTGTCAATATTTTATCTTTAGTTGAATACTCTGCAGTACAGACTAAGCTAAACAGCATCCTTGATTAACAGTATAATAGAAATATGTCAGAAAACAAGTCATATTGTACACTACTATATATCTACACTGGTTTGGAAATAGCACTAAGCACTAGTTAGTTTATGACACAAAGAACAGTAGATATATTAATAAGAGTAGATAGGTTCACACTCCTCTCCTGTCTTTTGAACAGGATTAGAGGTTTATCTCTTGTTTCCTGTTTAGGATTGCATTTCTGGTTCCTTCTAAAGTTTTCTCATTCTCTTTCTCACCCAGTATAGCCTCTTGCACCTTAGTGGTATTAATGCCTTGAGTGGTTTGAATTAATTAAAAAAAATGTTAGGGATTGACATTTCACAATGTTTTAAGAATGTATATATATGTCAACATCAGGCTTTGTAAGTTTTGTAAAGATTTATAAGTACATCTTGAAAGCTTATATATATGTCAACAGCAGGCATTGTAAGTTTTATAGTGTATGTATATATATGTTGATGGCAGGCAATGTAAGTTTTGTAAATATGTATGTCATCAGCAGCTGAAGTGTTAATTTCATTTTTATCTCATCCTTTTCTCAATCTGTGAATGTTTTTTCTTTTTTCTCGATCCCACCAAATCATATAATCATGAATAAAAAAAAAATCACCTGATTATTTTCAATCTGGTGTATGCTGAAAGTTATAAGATATAATTGTACAATTAAATGCCTTTTACTTAAATTGATAAATTTGTTTTTGCAGATTGTCCATACTGAGGCAGAAATTTTAAAGATGAAAGACGACATTCTCATAAACAGATGTCAAGCTAAAAAAGAGATGGAATTTTACTACAATGAAATTGTCTGTACTGAAATTCTCATTTTAAAACTTAACATTCACACTCTACCAGAAAAAAATTAATTCCTGTATAATGTTTTTGATAATTCATAAAAACATGATCAACAACCTTTAATGATTATTGGCCACTTTGACTATAGGAAAGAGGGCTTGAAGAATTTAACACTCACAGGACATATTGCTGGCAAGAGGTAGTGGTAATGGTAATATTAATATTAGCTGTTTCCTTATAAGAAAACATCTGGTATTCATTGACTGAGCAGCCAGTGTTTCTGTCAGTTGAAATTTATAAAATCTTTCTCTTAAAACAATTTTTCAGGAAAATAGGTTTCTCAAGCCCAGTAGCTGTTATCACTCTTTCTCGTATCAATGTGGGCTTCTTTCCTAACATTTTAGTAGTAGTGTGGAATGTCAGCCTCTTGATTATGTTGTTTTTTCTTTGTGTTATATGTCATATCCATTTTAGTTGTTGTTGCTGTTGAAAGACATCAAGTGATATGGTTGCTGTTATCTGGAACAGTTCTTTGTTTGTGATTCTGTAGCACGAGTTCACAGAGGGAAATAGTAAGTAATGTACCTGATGAGCCTGTGCAAATGAATATCAGAACAGAGACTGGTAGATGCAATAAGGAGACAAACATTACTTAGTGCTACAAATGATAGAAAGTTGTGTAGAGCCATGATCGCCTATGTCTTGGAGGGACAGAGGAAAGCAACAAATAACCTACCCAATGATCTTGTGCAAATAGATAGCAGAACAAGTACAGGGAGGGTTAGTAATGTGACTGTTATATAGGAATAAAATGTCACTGCCAACGCTTGAGTTTGAACATAGATCACCAGTGAGCAAACACAGGTGATCCCATTATTGAATAAGTAGACCACATAACTATAGAGGAAACACATAAGTAGGAAGTCACATGACAACTATTGATCATTATATTCTAGTCTATCCTTTATTACTATTCAGATCATACTTTCTATTCTATCCTCTGTTACTATACAGACCACTGTTCTCTACTCTATTCACTATACTATTTCTCTATTCAGATAAGTATACAGGTTACATGTCGAGCGAGTATTATCGAGCAAGTACTATTAGTATGAGTGTTATTCAAAGGCGTCTGACACCAGCATTGTTCAACAGCATACTATAGTTGTATCTGTGATTACAAAGTCTCTAATACAACGAGCATTACAAAAGTGACAATGAGTATTCGTTGGCATCACAAAAGTGGCAATGAGTGTTCATTGACACCACAGAAGTGACAAACATTACTTAGATCTACAAAGGATAGAGTTATGGAGGGCCATTATCATACAAGTCTTGGAATGACATGGCATATAAATGAAAATAGTTTCTCTAAATTGCTAAACATGGATTATTTCAACGTTGAAATTGTTTTTAGGATTTTGCTTAGAATTTAGGAAAAATCAGGGTAAGCCTTTCAATACATACACTCAGAGTATGTAGATATATTGACATCTATATGCAAATTAATATTTTGACCATAAGACCCCACCACAGTTAAATCAAGGGGGATTTCTTCTGGATAATATCCCAATGGTAAGATGATCCCAGCATGCAGCATCATTAGAAGTGCCTGAGAAACATATGACAAGTTGACTCTAGCTTTGTGAGTAAAATTAGACAGACAAAACTATACAAGAGACATCAATGGTTGTACTAACATGAAGTTCCAAGTCAATTGAGGATTTGAAAGTATTGGCCTAGTTCAAGTACTGGTTATACCAGATCAGGCACACTCAGCTGATCTCAGAAATGATCTATGGTTAATAGAGGCAAGGAATGGCTTGTTAATTTTAACACCTCCAAAAGGAAACTGCTCTTTATTAATCATCTAAGAGAATCCATTCTGCCTCCTATCAGCATGGTTGATACTAATCTGCAAGAGCGTGACTTATTGCATCTTCTCAGGCTAACGTTTTCTGCTAGCATGAAGTGGAAAGAGTATATTGAATAAACTGCAAGGTCTACTGCTAGGAAAGTTGGTTCACTTTGTTATGCTAGTAAATCTTTCTTGTCAGAATCTATTGTACATATTTATAAGTCTACAATTCATCCATGCTTTGAATATTGCTGCTACATCTAGTCTGGTGCTCCTGCTGCATATTTAGAGATTCTTAATAAAATCCAAAGAAGAAGCTGAAATTTTATTGGTCCTCCCCTGGCATCTCAGCTTCATTCCTTTTCTCATTGCCATAATGTAGCTTCCCTGTGTCTTTTCTATAAATACTTTCATGGTAATTGTGCTGATGAAGTTTCCTCTTTGGTGTCAAGACTTTATGAATTTAAGTGTACTACAAGATTGGTAGCAAGGTCTCATCATTTTACTAAATGAAACTCTAGGTTCTATGCTAATAGTTTCTTCTCTCATACTTCTCACTTGTGGAACTCTTTTCTGGCTTCTTCTTCAAATCAACTTTGATCTTCAAAAATTTAAATGCACTGTCAATTGTTATCTTTTGTCTTCTTAATTAATGTTCTTTTATTTTTTTTCTTTTGTTAATAGTATTTTTTTCTTTTCCTCATACTCTTTCTTGCTCAGTAACCCCTTGCATCTTAGTGGGTTTATTGCCTTGCTTGGATGAAATGAACAAAAAAAATTCTTTAAGCCATGTGTCTTCTAGTCCTTTTTGAGTGTCCCTGTGGCTAAGATGGGATATCTTGTGTTAGATTCTGGTGTTATTTCATTTCTGTGATGCCATTTCTTGTTAATTTCTGGTGAATATGAGTTTTTCATTATCTGTTCTATCTGAATTAAACACATGGCCATGAGGTAATTGTAATAACTTTTAAATAACCTTATATCTACCATCCTGAAAGGCATCCATTGGAATAATACTGTAGCATTTAAAGTCTTTTGATATTCATTACCATATTGAGTTCATACCAGTCTAATTTCTGAGATAAGAAATCATCAGTATTATTCATTAGTTTATCTAAATTATTGTTCTTATCTTAGTTGTCTTATACATGCACTTTCAACTTTGTACCCTTTGGTCATCTTCAGGTATCCATTTGACTAATAAGGATTCTTGGTTTAGTTTTTACCTGTGTTATTTTATTGTAATAATTCTAATTAGTCAATGTATAATATATGCAATTCCTTATCTCCATATATTAAAAATGATTTTTTTTAGTATTGCTGTTGAAGTAACTGAGTTTTGTATGCAAAATTAATCTGATTCTCATTGGAAACCTGTTTTTATTTCTCTTCCTATATTTCAAAGGAAAAAACCAAGAAGCATAATGACATTTGGCAAGAGAAAGTCAAAACTGTGCAACCGTAAGTATTTTTCTTCCCATCCAGGGAATTAGCAAACACCAATTAACAGTTCGACATCAGGCACCGGTTATTATATGAAAATTTGGTTTTTATCATTTTATATAAAACAACACTGAACTTTCCTTTTTGGTACCTTGACTTCATGAATTTAAGCACTGTACTAGATTGGCAGCTAGGTCTCATCAATTTACAGTTGAAACTGCTAGACGTAACACTAAGTTCTATGTTAATAGTTTCTTCTCTCACACTTCTTGTGAAACTCTCTCTGGCTTCTTGTTTTAATGTCAACTACAATCTTCAAAAATTTAAATTATCATCTTCTGTCTCCTTGAATCCTTTTCTTTTATTGTCCTCTTTCCTTAGTAATATTTTTCTCATTATTTCACTCTGAGGAACTCCCTTGTGTCTTAGTGGCTTTATCACCTTACTTGGGGTGAAATTATTATATTCTTTTATTAATCTTTTCATCCCAAGCAAAGCAATACTACCACTAAAATGCAAGGGGTTACTGAGTGTTAGACTATGAAGAAAAAAATACCATTAAGGAGAGAGGACAATAAAAGAACAAGAATTTAGAAGATAACAATTGACATTGCATTTAAATTTTTGAAGATCAAAGTTGACTTGAAAGCAAGAAGCCAGAAGAGTGTTCCATAAGTGAGAAGTGCAAGAGAAAAAACTGTTAGCATAGAAATTACAGTTGTATCTAGCCAGCCATTTCAATTGTAAAATTGTGAGAATTGCAACCAATCTAGTACTATACTTAAATCCATAAAGTCTAGGCACCATAGAGAAAATTTCATCCGAAGAATTACTATGAAAATATTAATAGAAAAGGCACATTGAAGCTACATTATGGCAGTGGGAAAGAGACTGAAACTGGGATGCCAGGTCAGGACCAATGACATTGCAGATTCTTCAGTAGATTTTATCAAGAATCCATAAATATATAGCAGGAGCACCAAACCAGTTGTGGCAACTTTAACCAAAGCAAGGTCAAATGGTGGACTTATAAATATATAAGATAGATTCTAGTAAGAAAAATTGTATAGCATGACACAGGGAACCAACTTTTCTAGCAGCAGACATAATAATTGATTCTTTCCACTTCATATCAGCAGAAAACGTTAGCCTGAGAAGGAGAAACGGGTCATTCTCCTGGAGGTTAGCATTGGCCATGCTGATAGAAGGTGAAAAGAGTTCTATCAGAAGATTAAAAGAGTTCAATTTTGTTTTGGCAGCATTAAAATTAACAAGTCATTCCTAATTAGGTGGACTTTATTTATTTTACACTCTTCAGAGATTGATCAAGGAGATAAAATGGCTGTGCACCACAAAGTTAATATTTACATTATAAAATTAGTATTAACCAACAGATGTTATTAAAATTTTCAGAAAAATATTTACACTAACTTATTTGATGGTATGAGGTTTTTTTATGTGGCTCAAACGGTAATAGTAATATTAGCCATTTCCTTATAAGGAAACATTCTGAATTCACCGACCAAGCAGGCAGTGCTCTTTTCAGTTGAAATTTATAAAATCTTTCTCTTAAAACAATTTCTGTGGAAAATAAGTTTCTCAAATCCAGCAGCTGTTATTGCTTTTTCCAGTACTAATGTGGGTTTCCTTCCTAACCTTTTATTTGAAGTAGTGTGGAACATTAACATCTTAATTCTGTCATTATACATATATGTGTCTGTGAATGTATGTATATATGTTTTAATATATATGTATCTACAGATTGGTTAGCTTTCCTTTCTTTCTTTTTTTTCAAATTGCCGTTTATAGTGATTATACCTTTTTCTTTCTTTCTTCTTTTCTGTTAATTTTACTCTCATTTTATTGAATATATCTGTTTTAATAGCAATAATAAAATTTTCTTCCCCCTATGGAGATTTTAAAGTTCTAAACTTGAAACCACAAAGCAAGAGACACATTTTTTTGCTTTGAAAGTATTATTTCTCTGTATTTTGTTTTTTGATAGGGGGGAGGGGCTTAATTTTCACAAATACCCAATGTTGTCTGTTTCTGATTCATATTGCTATCTCTATTCATTCCCCCCTGTCCCCAACTGAGTTTTGAAGAGTAAAATTAATCGGTTAACTTCTTTTTTGTTCTGTTTTCTTTTGTGTTGTCTTTTTGGCGCATAACTGACTGATTAATAATAAAACTCAAAATCAGGTATTAATGATAGGTTTCTTAAAACAAAATCTGATATTATACATTTATAAAATCTGTTATTAGTCATAGGTTTCTATATAAAAAGCATTAATACTATTGTCTGAATTTCTGGGATGAGGAGTTATCATTACTTCAGTCAGTTATGTGCCATACATGATACACACTTAGGTGATCATGTATCTTTCGATACATAACTGACGAGGCAGATTTTTTTCACGCAGTAGGTTGCCATTTCTTTCTGCAGTAGACCAATTGCCATCCAAGGCTATAGAACCTGGTCTGTCCAGCTATTTACCCATAGCTGAGAGGAGAAAGTCAATAATGTGCCATGCCTGATACACACTTAGGTGATCATGTATCTTCCAATACATGACTGAGGAGGCAGATTTTTTTCCTACAATAGGTTGCCATTTCTTTCTGTGGTAGATCAGTTGCAATCCAAAGCTATAGAACCTGGTCTATCCTGCTATTTACTCATAACTGGGAGGAGAAGAGGACTCATACTTTTCTTAAGGGTATTAGCATGTAAGTGAATGTAATAAATTCAAAAGGAATTCGAACTCAGCTGTCCGATTTCTCAATCTGAGCCACTATCCATTACTCTACCATTACACTATTTATATGTGGACTAATGCCCACATTTTAGTTGTTATCACATTTCTTTGTTGTGCCCTCTGGCCTTCATCGTATATAACTGAGTAGTTATTCTGAAGAGTATGCTTGATTTTGATCATTTCCTGTTAGTATTGTCACAACATATAGTATTTGCCTGGTGTTATAGGTATAGGATGATTCCTTTCTTCACACTACTTAAACAGCGGCAGCAGCAGCAGCAGCAGCAACCACTGCTGAAACAAAAGAGAAAAGCTTCAGTTTGTGCAGTTTCTGCTACTGTTTCTGCTTGTCATCCTTGACAAGCAGAAACAGTAGCAGTCATCAGCAATCAGGTTAGGTTTATGGTTCCAAGTTCTCCACAGAGAATTGTCCTATGGTACAATAGCCTAGATTAAAGCATTCGTTTATGTATTTTGTGATATAGTAATTGTGAGGCTGGGCATTGGGTACTTGTACACAGTGGAAACAGGGCATGTAATAACCAAGCATTACTAAAAAACAGGAATTGGATGAGATATCCCTAGTTATGGGTAGTGGAACAAGAACAGCCCACCTCTGTAGATTAAATACAAGGTTCAGTTTGGAATTCTCTATAGGTTACAAGGATTGAGAAACATCAGATAAAGGCCAGAAGGCACAACAGCTGAAACATGATGACAACAACAAAGTCGAGGACATCAGTCTGCATGTAAATAGCGTAAATAACCATTGATACTTACTGTCCAAAAAATGGTATGGTAGGCATTAATGAGTTAATATATTTGTATTACACAGGGTGTGGCAGAAATACCTTCCACATTTTAATGGTTGACAGAAAAACTAAGGTAACTTTTTATTTCACTGTTGTTTAAACAAAGGGCTACAGTTTTTTTCATTTGGTTTTAAAAATGGCATCCTCCAAATGGTGGCCTCTATTTGCCATACACAGTTGTAGACAATTTCTAAAGTTTTCTGTCACCCTGAAGAACCCGGAGCAGTATTGATTTCCTATCTGGAATAGCATCATTCCAATATAACATGAAATGACCACAAAAAATTCTCTGTATTGCAATTACAGATTCACCAGTCTTAAAAAACGTTTCAACATCAAATGCAGGGTTTGCACTGGTCCAAGCCATAATGGTAACTGATGGTATCTGAAAAAGAAATGGTAATACATTAGTTAGAGTAAGACCCCACTGTCACTTGCCTAAGTTTATTATACCACACAAGTTACCGTTTTTATGTATATATATATATATATATTAAAAAAAAGAGGGGTGCACAAACGTTTTTGGTTGTAATGTGGATTTATTGAGAAAAATATTATACTTTGTTTTACATAATTTCACGACACGTGTTTCTGGTCTGGTCTCGCAACCGTCTTCAGGTGAAAGTGGATTTTTACATATTATTAAAAATAATTAATTTTTTCTTCATGTTCAATGTGGAATATTCTCGATATGAGACATTCTGTTTGTGTGTTGGCAATCCGAATTTTCTTTCTAGAATTGTCAATGAAGAGTTCTGCGTGAAGGGTCATAAAACAATTAAGGTTTGTCCAGCGAGTAGTTATCGGCATTTAATCTTTTAATGTTTTAGTGACCTCTATGTGCTCTTGGATCTGTTTCTATTTTGGCGTGTTCTGTCAGCATGCGTGTATATATGCGTGCGTATATTTCCCTTTTTACGAGGAATTCGTAAACTTATTTGTACTTATACACGCATACACACACATACGCACATACACACTATCCCACCACAAGTAGTCAGTACACACACACATATACACAATTGTTTTATGACCCTTCACGCAGAACTCTTCATTGACAATTCTAGAAAGAAAATTCGGATTGCCAACACACAAACAGAATGTCTCATATCGAGAATATTCCATTGAACATGAAGAAAAATTAATTATTTTTAATAATATGTAAAAATCTCCACTTTCACCTGAAGACGGTTGCGAGACCAGACCAGAAACACGTGTCGAAATTATGTAAAACAAAGTATAATATTTTTCTCAATAAATCCACATTACAAACCAAAAACGTTTGCGGCACCTCTTCTTTTTAATACATACTTTTCTCTCGTTGGAACCATTACAACATATTTCCTTTATATAACTACAACGAAAGAATGCCGCGAACTGAAAAGAAAATCATGGAAGAACTCCTCGAGTTATTCAAACTTACCAACCAAAACAAGAACTACTGGAGGAAGAAATACAGAAATTGAACAAAAAATATGGAAGCTATTCTCCTACAAATAACATCACAACAAACCAGGGAACACAACTGCAATACAGAAACACTAATAGAACATTTCAAAAACGCAGTTCGGATACCTGAAAATATTAAAAAGTTACACATCCAAGAGGAAGCGTACCGAATGAAAAAAACAGAATTCCAACTTTGGAACGACATGCTCAATCAAAGAAAACTGGCATATTTTCAATGCCATCAAAAATAAAGAAACAGCAAAAATATACAAAGCCTTCATAGAAATGGATGAAATATTTATTCCAAGGAAATTCCATGAAAAGATTAACCCACAAGACACGGAAAAACAAAACAAATAAAAACACACTAAGCATAACAAAAATGCAGGCCCAAATTGAAATACAAGAAGACAAAACAGTAAACTTTACAAAGAAATACACAGAGATTGATAACAAATTATTAACAAAAATCAAGGAATTATGTACCAAAAGAAACTCACCAATTCCTGTTTGAATTATGGAGTCAAAATGTAAAAAGAGGAAGAAAAAATCTCGAATATCTTGAAAAGCAAGATAACCTGGTTAAAAATTACCAAGTAAAGAAAAAATTGGAAAAATGAGACAAAACAAAAAATACAGTCCAAACTCACAAAACCCCCAATACCCAACACAAAAAATCAATCATCAGCAAATACAGAAAAACCACCCAACAGAGTCAAAACCCGAATCCCTACTACCATTCACAAACAGACCCACAAGGTAAGCACTCTAACACATTCTACCATACGCAAACACATCCACAAACTAACTCACAAAAAGTGATTATCCTAACACATTCTACTACACGCAAACACATACACAAAGCAGGAACCCCAATACATACCACCACCACACGCATTCACACCCACATAAAAAATACAATTATGAACATACACTGAACAGCGCAAAAAATAAACCTGTACAGACCACCACACCATAACACAAACAGTCAAAGATCAGAACACACACACATTCACACAACCAAATCTTACAAATACCACCTAGCACAACAAACCAAACCAGGCAACCATTACCTATATCCAGGAGTACAACCAGAATTTCACAAAAAGTTCTACACACAATCCACATACAATCAATACAAAAACAACAAACCTAGGAACATCTGGAACAGGCCCCTAACAAAAAGCCAACACACCTATATAGAGCCATCGAGAAACAACAACCCCAATTTTACCAAGGGAAACTCTCACTGGCTAGAAAAACTCAAAATGTACAGGAAGAAGGTATCTCTTAGAAAAACCCAAGATATATTAAAAGAAACAATCATTATTTTTTAGAAGCCCCAGTCCGAACAAGAAAACCCGTTTAGATGACACAAAACCCAAAATAATAAACCTATCTACATATACACTTACAAATGACGAAATCAACCTACTGAAATTGGGCCTAAAATTCTGTCCTGCTCCTAAAAGCAATATAGTAGACTTAAAAAAAGACATTAAGGAATTTGAACGCAAACTGAGACTAAGAGAAATATTTAACAATAGCGAAAGTAGTACAGATGAGTCACTAGTAAAAAACAAATCCAATTTATTCCCAAACAAAAATAACAATACCAATGAGATAAATATATTTTTTGAAAAACTCTGAACCTTGACCTACAGGAAAAATCCAAATCATTCGACAATCTCACATATAGACAAAGACTAGCCTTAGAGAACATTCGAAAAAAATAATAACATAATTATAAAAGAAGCAGATAAAGGCAGCGCTATAGTAATCATGGACAGAACATACTATAAAACAAAAATTCTAGAAACACTAGAGGATAGGAACAGCTACAAAGTAATTGACACTAACATAGACAAAACATTATAACAAAAAATTACAAAACTCTGCACAACACATAATAAAATATTAACAAAAAAGAGAAGGATTTCTAATAAACTTTGTACCAAAAACAAGTAATTTCTACGGACTACCTAAAGTTCATAAATCGAGTGAAATAAAAGCAGCTATACATACACAAAAATCTGAATACATTAGCATCCCAAACCCCAGTGACCTTACATTCAGACCCATAGTAGCAGGACCAGTCTGTCCCACTAGCAAACTCAGTAACCTAATAGACATAATATTGCAACCATATACTAAACAAATTAAAAGCCACATCAGAGACGATATCCATTTCCTTAGCTGCATACCACAAAAGGTAGATCCGGGAACGCTTATGGCAACTTTTGACATCAGTAGCCTATACAGTAACATACCCCATGAACTAGGAAAAAAAGCGATCTCATTCTGGATTGAAAAACATCCAGAAATACTACATCCGAGATTCACTAAAGAGTTCATTATCGATAGTATAGACCTAATTCTAAACAATAACACCTTTGAATTTGACAACAAAAACTATATCCAAACCCTAGGTACTGCGATGGGGAACAAAAATGGCACCAACATATGCCACCCTAACATTAGCTTACCTAGAAGAAAACCTCTATGAAAAGATAGAACAAATATATGGGACAAATATAAAGACCAATTCACTAAATCTTGAAAAGATATCTAGATGATTGCTTCATCTTTTGGAAATCATCATGGGGTGATATTAACCAATTACATACACTACTTCAAAACTTACACCCAAAAAATCAAATTCACGCAAGAATATAATTTTAACGAATTACCATTTTTAGATATACTCATTAGAAATAAAAACAACCACATAATCACAGATATCTACCACAAACCCACAG
Source organism: Acanthosepion pharaonis (assembly GCA_903632075.3). Taxonomy (NCBI): domain Eukaryota; kingdom Metazoa; phylum Mollusca; class Cephalopoda; order Sepiida; family Sepiidae; genus Acanthosepion; species Acanthosepion pharaonis. Next base: position 1,025,849 of record CAHIKZ030001369.1, on the reverse strand, counting down.
ACACCCAACAATACGTTCATTTCAAGAGCCATCACCCAAAAAGCTGCCTAAAATCCATCCCCTATTCCCTAGCACGTAGAATTTGTACAATAGTGACTGATAAACATCTCCGAAAAATCCGCTTAGAAGAACTACATAAAACTCTCAAGAAACGAGGCTACCCCACAACACTAATAAATAAAGGTATTGAACTCGAAAGAAATTCCTCTAGACCAACTTAGAAATAAAAAGAAACGTAACGTCGAACAAACTCTAGCATATGTCTCAACGTACAACAAAAACAACCCAGAAATATTCCCAGAAATCACAAAAATCTAGATTTACTTAGCAAGAATAATAAACTGAATAATATACTAAAAACAACCAAAATAATTAAGAGCAAACGCCAATCTAGAAACCTAAAACATATTAACCTCATCTAAATTTAGTCAACACAAAATACAGGAGTCACAAAATGCAACAAAAAAAAGATGTGGAGTTTGTGACATCATTATAGAAGGAAACTCCTACACTTTTGAAAACCCAAAAAAACATTCACAATAAACAAAAACTTAAACTGCAACTCCAAAAATGTAGTTTATGCACTTAAATGCACAAAATGTAAGAAGTCATATATAGGCATCAGCCAACAACTGAACAACAGGGTCTCCCTACAAAAAGCAATATAAAATTGACAGACAACAGAAAACTTTTTGTATCACAACACATTTTCAAATGTAACCAGGGTAAGTTTAATATCATGCCGATATATCAAACAGACAATTACTCGTATCTACAAATACAGGAAAAAAACTTTATAGACAAATTCAAACCCGAACTGAATAGATCGTAACCCCCACCAAAAAAAAAAAAAAAACATGCACACAGGGTGACCAAATACAATGATCGCTCACATACATGGACGCACACTCATATACGGGAGACACGAGAGATATATATATGTGTATGTACACATATACATTTATGTATGTATATGCGGATGTTGACAACTTAAGAAGTACGTGTGTGTGTGTGTGTGTGTGTGTGTGTGTGTGTGTGTGTGTGTGTGTACTGGTTCCATGTAGCTTGGTAAATATGTGTATATGTGTGTGTGTACTGACTACTTGTGGTGGGATAGTGTGTATGTGCGTATCTGTGTGTATGCGTGTATAAGTACAAATAAGTTTACGAATTCCTCGTAGTAAGGAAATATACGCACGCATATATACACGCATGCTGACAGGAACACGCCAAAATAGAAACAGATCCAAGAGCACATAGAGGTCACTAAAACATTAAAAGATTAAATGCCGATAACTACTCGCTGGACAAACCTTAATTGTTTTATGACCCTTCACGCAGAACTTTCATTGACAATTCTAGAAAGAAAATTCGATTGCCAACACACAAACAGAATGTCTCATATCGAGAATATTCCACATTGAACATGAAGAAAAATTAATTATTTTTAATAATATGTAAAAATCTCCACTTTCACCTGAAGACGGTTTGCGAGACCAGACCAGAAACACGTGTCGTGAAATTATGTAAAACAAAGTATAATATTTTTCTCAATAAATCCACATTACAACCAAAAAACGTTTGCGGCACCCTCTTCTTTTTAATATACATACTTTTCTCTCGTTGGAACCACTACAACATATTTCCTTTATATATATATATATATATATATATATATATATATATATATATATATATATATATATATATATATAGATAGATAGATATTTATTTAATATGTTCATTTTTAAAGCTATAATAAAACTCTGTGTGCCCCATGAATTATCCAGATTCCCTAATTATTTTTTTTTGTGATTTGAATATCTCAAAGGCTGTTAATAGTACTCTGCATAGTTTTATTGTTTGATATGGAATATCAATGAAATTAGTGATGTTTTTTTTTAACCAATGCTTTCATATTTTTTGTTTTAAAACATGGTAATCCAGATGCTGTTCCATCTTTTTTATGCAACATTTTGTAAATTATACACTACATGTGAAATATTAATGATTATTAATCAAGATGTTGTGGCATTAAAAAGGATGAAAAGAAATCCAGAACAATGCTAAAATGTTAACACTGTCAAAATGTTTTTGAAAAGACATTAATTTTACTACATGGTTTATTTAAAATTTGTTGTGAACAAAATGGTTGACAGCAGAATGATAGCAAAACAATACAATACAAACAAACTTCAATGTCATTTTTTCCCTTTTTTTTCTAGAGAGTATAAAGAAGTCATGGGTCAACTGAAGACCAGTGAGAAGAAAATAGAGGGAATTAAAACAGTAAGATTTAATGCTATAAAAACCTTTATAAAATATGCACATACAAAAACTGTATGAAATATCTATGAAATTTGTAGAAGTGACTCCCAAGAGGATGCTTCCCCAGTCACTACTGTCTTAAAGTATTCAAATTTAGGGTTAACTGTTATCTTCCCTGTCTTCTTTTATGTGCAGTGTCCCTTCAGGACATAGGCGATCATGGCTCTCCACTTCTTCCTGTCCCTTGTAGCTCTCAATAAGTTTTTCTTTTTGTTATTTCTCCCAGACCCTGTTCCGCCATCCACTAGCTTAAGCCCATTAAGTATGTCATGCATTGCTTTCCCTTGTCCCCTCTTTCCCGCTATCTGCCCTGTGAGTATTAGATTTTCCAAGTCCTCCTTTCTCATTATGTGTCCCAGAAATTTCAGCTGCTTCTTCTTGATGTTAAGTATAAGTTTCCTCTTTGTTTGCATCATCTCTAAAACCTCATCATTGCTCGCATGTTTGGTCCTTGGTATCTTTACCATCCTTCTGTAGAACTATAATTCTGTTGGCTTGAGTTTCTTCTTCATCTTTGAGGAGACTATCCAACATTTGCTGCTGTAAAGGAAGACAGATATCACGTAGCAGTTCAGTACTCTTCTTTGTTACTAATGAATCCCTTCTGTCTCCTAATACATTGCCTAGCTTTTGGAATGCGTCTTTGGCCATCCCAAAGCCATATGTGTAGTGAGATGCAAATTAGTATAATTTTCATATGAGCAGGTAGCTCATATGATAAACGGACACCAACTAGAACAGAGGTCGAACGCTTACTTAGCAATATACACGACACAACAATATGTCTTTGGATCTCTACTTGATTTTAGTATCCCTGACCTGTAAATTGCATTTCGAGCTCATCTTTTTGTTGATGATCATGTATTCTGTAGTTTATACTTAGTCTATTTTTCTTGCTCTCTATTGCTACCTTTTGTAGGAGGTTTTGTAGTTTCCTTTCCATGTCTGCTATCAGCACTATGTCATCTGCCTATCATGTTGTTAACATTGTAGCTACCAATGATGAATCCTGGTAGGATTTCCAGTTCTTTCATAATTGCCTTGCTGTATAGTTTGATAAGTCTGGTGAAATGACACATCCTTGCCTTATGCACCTTTCTATTTTAGTATATCTGCTGAACTCAGAGAATTATAACACATTTAAATGGTAAACATGGACCCATCAGCAAGTGAAGAGATGAAGTGGTCAGCACTAGTAGTGGCTATGTGCATTTTCTTTGAATCAATGGCAGGATGCATTTTCTTTTATTTCTTTCAATGGGTAACTGTTGATTGGAGCAAGGGCTGTATAGCAAATATAAATGTTAATTTTATCTGATCTTCATGATTCCTCCATTCTGGGTCCATAGATCCCAGGTTAAAAAGCCTTGGCTTATACTCTTTCAGTGCCAACATGGGACTTTCACGTTATTATTAATATTATTGTAGAATAACAACACTTACCGGTGTAAGGGTCCCAGCTAGCATCCAACTGGCAGACAAAAATAAAGCAGGTTATAACTGAATACAAACCCTGCAAATTGACTGGAATCAAGCTGGTATTTATACAGAAATACCGCCACTCATTTACCAGCAGCCAATCACAGCTCAAGGAATGAACTATCCCACTCGAGCACAATGAGATGCTCCATGGCACCATAAATAGCTCTCTTTCTCAAGGTGGAGGGGTCTTTTTCTCAGCTTGTTCCACAACTGAGTGTTTATCTTGACTACGTGATTGTTCTACAATTATGTTGCTGCTGTCACACATTGACATTATCAATAGAAATTCTGTTCTTGAAGCATCATGTCTAAAAGATACCTCACACCCCAAAAAGTTTTCCAGAGAATAATGGCAGAATAAAGCCTTCTGGAGGTCTACAATCTTAACCTCAATTCTAATTTTCCCTTGGCACTTTCAAGTTACTAGGTGGTGTTCCAAGTGCACATATTACTACAGGAATTACTTCAACAGTCATGTTTCATAGCTATCTATCCAGATTATGGTATTTTTCAAAATTTTCAGTTTCTTTTAGAGTCCACTCTTGTAATGTATGGAACAGCAAAATCAATAATTTGGCAATTGTTAATTTCTTTATCTATTTCAATAAGGTTGGGTCATTGTACTTCAATGACATAATCTTGTGACTAATGCTGCTGTTGTTGCAATAATAATAATAATATTAATAATGAATAATTTGATCCTTATGTACCCCTTGAAATCCATCTATGGTCCCCAGGTTAAGAAGCCCTTGTATATATAATCATTTAATGTAATCCAACTCTGGAATTTTGAATTGTTCTTCTCCTAGGCTGGTTGCTAACCAAGGCTAAAGAGCCCAGCTTGTCCTCCTATTTAACCCATAGTTTGGAGGGGAAGATTCATATCTTTTCCCATGTGTATTTGCATGTAAGTGAATGTAACAAATTTGACTAGAATTTGCACTTGACTTTCTGAGTTCTTATTTCTAAAAAAAAAATGGTTTTATTTTCTATTATAGTTGGGGAAGAAAGACATAAGATTAAATTAAGAAAATGATTGAAAAACTCTTTCAGATCCAGTAATTGTTATTCTTAGATTGGAATAGCTGGTGGAGATGAATATATTTTATCATCACAATATAACATTATAATTACCTATTATATAGTAACAATTTGATGAGACCTCTCTCCCTGTTCATCACTATAATCACCAAGATTATTAGGAAACTGATTGAGGTAACTAAACAGAAAGTGAATCTTGATACTTATGTTCTAATAAATAGACCACGTGATTGTGAAAGAAATGTATATATGGTAATTAACGTGGTATCTAAATGATCACTCTTCTATTCTATCCTCTATTACTATACAGATCACTATTCTCTATTATTATTATTGTATTTATTATTATTATAAATGTATCTGCGATTACAAAGTCTCTACTACAATGACAACAAGTATTTATTGACATTACAAATGATTCACTTTAATGAATGTGTTATAAACTTTCTGTCATTTGTTTATTGCATATTTTGAGTGTGACCAAATGCAGGGCTGGTGCAAGGGTCTAGTGCTCCCCACCACTGAATCTATGATATGGTGCCCACACTCTACGACATTTCAATTTTCATAAGGTTGTATTCATATAAAATACAAACTTTATTGTAACCTAATTATGTACAATATTGGATCATGAGCAATATAGGTGAACAATTCAACTAGAAAAAGTAAAAAATAAAACTAAATACAAATATGACACATCCTAATAGATCCTTCCATCTTAAACCAACAATGTTTTGTGGCAATTTTTAACATCAACTTGATATTTTTCTTGTTAAAAAGTTGAATAATTTTGGCACATTTAACATTATGCATAAAAAAACTAGTAAATTTTACAATTTTTTTTCAAGACATAAATTTATGGATTTAGTAAAAAAAAAGGACTCAAAATGACGTCCAAATCGGCAAAAAATTTTCATCTTTTCATAGTTGTGCTTAGTTTAATTTTTAATATTTATAAATGTAGGTAGAAAAAAGTAAATGTTGATAAGATAGTGAGGGTCATAAAGCACTAACTTTAGGGGTTTGGAAGTAGTACACACTGACCCTGACCAAAGTTTTTTTATTTCATTTGTTTGCAGACTATGAAATCTGAGGGTCACAAAATGTCATGTACAGCAAGACTGAAAGGAACTTACAAGATCAAAATCGAACAAGAAAAGAAAATGCGAAATGAACTATGTGATATAAAGTTTGTACAATTTTTTTTTTCCTTTTAGATTTATTCTTGTGGATTAATTTTGGATATTTGATAATTGATCAGATTAGGGATTGTTTTTTGCTGTTGGAACAATGTATTTAAGTACAGCCACATTGCTTTGAGAAGAGACAGGCATTGGCAAGTAACTTCCACTGCTCTGAGAGTTACTAGAAAGGAGAGATAATAGGCATATCCACATGATGATCTAATAGATTAGAGAAACATCCTAACCCCAAATAGTTGGTTGTTTTCATTTGAGGTTGTTAGCTGCTTCTATTTGTGTACTGTTTATACTTTCTTTCCTTAGAAACTGTTACAACTTCAGCCAACTTTGCTAAATAAAAGGCATGATGTCCAGAATCCACTTCAAAATATTCCCTTTGAGCCCTCACGTACTCATCACAGCATCCTATCCCCTGTTCAAAACAGTCACAAAAACTCTCTTTCAGGAGTGCCATCATCTACCTCTTTACATTCTCTTTAATCTTATTTACATTTTGAAGTCTCCCTTTCATTGGTAATATATATATATATATATATATATATATAATATTCAGTATATTTATTTATTAAATGGCATATTTATTTATTTTCATCTACCTATTCTAAAAATAATGTTTAAAGTGATAAATCAAATTGTTGTGTTACAAAAGGTGATTATCTCCCTTTGGTTGAGATAGTCATGTAGATCACTGTTATAACTTGCTCCTAGTGGTTTATGTTTTGCTTAGTCTACTCACCATGACATCATTAGAAATTCTCCTTGCCTGACTCCAATGGAATTCCTCTGACTTACTTTATTAGTTCTTTTTTAGTTCTTTATTTAAAGCATCTTGCCTAGTTCATTTTGTGTTACTGAGTCCACAACATCCCTACTTTTGAGATTTTTTTTTTCACTAATAAATATTTTATTTCTTAGTATTCACCCCCTTGTCTGGTAATGATACTTGCATGTTCAATGAATTCTTGAGGTGTTGGTACATCAAAAATATTATACAGTATTTGCATAGATTCTTCCTTTCTTGTGGGCCTTTCTTCAACGAACCTTTTCTTTAACTGATTCCAATATCTTTTGTGTTCCCATCGTTTTCCTTTCGCCATATATATCATTTTACCAATTTGTGACATCATTATGATGACTTCCCTAATTTCTTTTCCATTTTTATATTTTATCTGAAAAACACTTTTTTGCCAATTTTGTGTCCTTTTTGTTATCCATTCTTATTCTTTTTGACCTCGTAACAACTTCTTGAACACTGATTTAATTTTTCTTGCAAACATCAATTTTACTGGTGACATACCTTCTAGTATATTAGTTTTCAGCATTATCTGGTATACTCTCAAGAATTTTTGTAGTGCTTCTTTGTTCACTTTTTCATTACTTGCTTTTTTAAAAGCTCTTTTAAAATTACCCACAAACCGTTCAGCTTGTCCATTTGACCTTGTGTGATATGGAAGGGTAGTAATATGTTCAATTGAGAATATTTAACAAAATTCTTTAAATCCATAAATAGTGAATTGTGTACCGTTATTCAAGACTGTGGTATCTGGAATACCATATCTTGCAAACACTTCATATAAAAATTCATTGTAACCGTGGAAGTTGGTTTTTTTTTTTTTTTTGCACTTACAAATTTCAGGCCAACTATCCACTAACTCAAATTAATGTGATCCATTTATTGGACCTACAAAATATCTGTGCAGTCTTGGAGTATCTGTCTTTGGACAAGTTTATAATTTCATGGTAGGTGATTTTGCTGCCAGAGCACAACTTCTGCAGGCTTTTACTAATTTTTCAATGCCTTGATCCATTTTGGGCGAGTGTAAAATTATGAATAAATTGTTTTCACATTTATTTCTTTATAAATTGGTAAATGATAAATATTGCATTAGTTTTAATTGTATTAGTTTTTAAAATGTTGTAAATATAAAATTATTCTTGTAAATAAACAATCTAATAAATAAAAAGTATTTAATATTTTTGTTTTAAATTCTCAATATAAAATTGTATAAATTCACTTTCATCATGTGTTTAGGTTTTATTCCAATTCTAATTACCACTTTTTAAAATAATATACATTGCTGAAGAGTAAAGGTAGTTAAAAAATAAAAAATGGTGTCGTGGGAAAAAATGTCCTTTTGACATACCATTTTTTTGTGGGTATGAAGGTCCATGTTTGCCATAAATATTTTATGATTTTTTTTTAATTAAATGTAATTGATTTTTTAAGTGAAATTATCATTTTTTTTTTTCTCTTTTTAGGCACAAAAATATCCAAAAGTTGGCAAATCTAAAAGTGGAAGCTGAAAACAACTTGGCCGAAATAACCCGAAGTTGCAATGAGGTGATTTAAATCTTTTCATCGTCTGGAGATATTCTTTTAATTGTAGTATCAAATTAAAATGTCTAATGTGCTTTATAAAGTGAATTGGACTGTGAATGATTTTAACATCTTTTAATAACTCATCAAAAGGCATGGTGGAGTAATGGTTAACAGCTCGAATTGAGGAATCAATCTTCTCCCAGCTATGGGTAAAATAGCAGGACAGATTGGGTCTTATAACCTTGGGTGGCAACCAGTCTACTATAAGGAAAGTTTGAATTCAAGCCACCTTGTAGGTCCTGCCTCTTTAGGCAAAGATGAGAAGAAGGTAACTTCAAAAACAAATCCAACTTTTAGAGGATGGATGGGTTAACCTCAACATCCCCGGTGCAAATGGAACAGGCATTGCTCTATTCTGCCTTGAATGTCACCATGAACCACAATTGTGAGGTGGAAGGGAGTGGTGACCACGGTGGCACAAAATGCTCTAACTGAATAAAATGAAAGTATGAAAATGGCTCATCAACAGCATTTGTTGTTCATTAAGAGTGTTTTTATGCAAAAATCTTATCCCTTAATCCACTGTACAATAGAAGTAGTTTCAGGTATAAAATGAGAAAAATAAACTGTTTTTATTGGAACAGACATTAAATTTGTGTTAAAAGTCTTTCTTTCATTTTAGTTATCTTTAAACTGAACAACTTCAGGTTTGGTTAGAATTTGACATTAATCCCTTCAGGACAAGAGAGAATCATGACTCTCCACAGCTTCCTGATTTTTATTGCTGTCAGCAATATTCCTTTTTTTTGTTGTACTTATTCCTCCATTCATTTGCATAAAATTGTCAAGTCAGTTTTTTGCTGCTTTACTTTGTTTTCCTTGTCTTTGATGTGTCTCCTGAGTGTTAAATTCACCAAGCCTTCTTTCCTCATTATGCATTGCCAAAATTTTAGTTGTCTGTTTCTGATTTTCAGGATGTTCGGATGGGAGGCTCGGAGTGAGAAATTGAAGAGCCGAGTTCAATTTCCACTTGAATTTGTTACATTTATAGTGGTGTTAGGTTTATAGGTTAAAATGAAAAGTTGATATACCCACACCAAGAAGATTAATGAGCAATGATAATGATGAGGAAACACAAGGATTATTTTAATAAAACAAGATAAGGAATTCATTCATGAATCTTTCCTGCTTTCTCAATCCTCTGAATTTGAAGGGAGTGGGTGAAAGGAGTTATTATTATTTTGCATTCACATTCACGATATTGAGTCACCCCCCCCCCCACTGGGGCAACATGTGACACAAGGTCGGTTGTTTATTGTGGGTTTCCCGGCCCGTGGGCTCGGCCCAAAAATATGCCCGTTTGAACCCGCATCAACGGGTTCAGGGCCGGTTTTACCTCCCCAAAGGAGACTCCGCCCTTCGGCGTAGCCTCCTTCGGGTTCCTCTCCGTCCGTAGACAGAGAGTTGAACCGATCAGTCACTCAGAGAGTGAACTACTGACGCACTCACATTCACTTACACGCAAATACTCTTTTGGGATGAGAAATATTTCAGCTTTAAATAACCCACAAAGAGTTGATAAGTTGTAAAAAAACACTCCTGCCTTGCTTGAAGTGAAATACTTAATGCATGTATATATATATATATATATATATATATAAAAAATTTAGTCTATGTCATACTGAAAGAACAGTATAAGCATAAAGTTATGAAACAGAGGCAGCTTTCACTGACTTGCCAACAGTGGTGTCAATTCATCCTGATGTCTTTAGACCAGATTATATTTCTTCATTTACAAGGATGACTGTTTATCTTTTGCTATTCTAGTGCACCTTCGGATTTCAGTGTCAGATCTTTTGTCATCTGTTATAACATTTTCCAGACATTTAAAATTCTGTACATGCTTCATTTCAATATAGAAATAAAATATCATCATTGGGTGTACCCTACTTTCATGCCACATCTGAGCTACAAAAATCATTATAAATAAAATCATTATGACCTTCATGGTTTTAATTTCACTTCCTTTATTTTTCTATTTCAGATGGAAATGAAAATTCTTTTTGAAAATTCTCGAGAAAAAGAATTAGAAGAATCCGAAAAGGAAGCCAGAAAAGGCAAAAAAAAAATTCCCTTATACACTCATACATTCATTGAGTACCCTTTAAAAAAGCTAATCATTCAATCAAATCATTGTTTCTACTGAAATACATTAAATTATTTAAACATGAAATTTAATATTTCATCAGTAACTCATTAATTTAAAGTTAAACCCATTCTCTTCTTCCCAACAATTTAAGGAATTTGTATGGAACATGTGAATTAAATAACTGACTCCAACAAGACTTGTGTGTGGAGAGAGAGAATTTATTTAGTGACCTTCCAACACCACGTGGTGGTATCCAACCGTCCCTACCCCTGTGTTTTCGCCCCAATCGTACCTCACTCATGGAGAAGGTACAAGGGGAACAACTTCATGTTGATTAACAGAACAGATTTCTGATATATTGCAGAATAAAAAGAATTGCAGCACAAGAAAATTTAAATTTTGACCTTCATCTTTTCTAACCAATCACAAAAGAAATATAACTATCCAATCAACAGACAGCATATAAAACATTAACATACATTCTCAAATCCAGTTTGAATCAAGAAATGATGAATTTTTATCAATATGGAATAAATATATTGTTTTGATTGAAAGTTTTTTTCTTTAAATAAATTTCTAATTTGGTGATATAAGCAACATAGTTTTGATGATGATGTGTGTGTGTGTGTGTGTGTGTGCACTTAAATCTCCATTTGAATGACAATTCCAACATTTTTAGGCATTTAAAACAACATGCCTGGCCACATACACAATTCCGGAAAATCCTTGTTGAAAACACAACTATACCTAACCATGAAAACAATAAACAAAAACTAAAAATTCTTGAAGCTATTTACATAAAACAGTTGAAACCTAACCTGAACAAAATAAACTATGAAAACTCCACAAATATACTTAAATGCTTATAGTTGTTAAAAGGAGCTATTGGTTTATACCAACAGCTTTCCATACTTAACACTTTTCTTCATTTTCCCTCTCAACGGGTCATGTGTGATGTCAAGAACCACAATGCGATATTTGCTTCCTGCATTTCATATGCATGAATTTATTGTTGCGTAGCAATCTTCCATGCAAACAAAACAAACTATCATTGTTGCAATGTCTGCATAACCAATCTAAAACAAAAATTACCATCTTTGTTATTTAATTTATTATTTAATTTATTGTAATGTACTTGTAATCTCTGATGATACCTTATGTAAGCCGAAAGCTTAGACAGGATTAACTATAAAATCATGCATCAACATGGTGATCTTCTTTCGGGTTTCAGTGATAATGCTAAAAAGCTTATTCGACAATATGAAAGGAATTTACTTAAAATAAATAGACAAAACTTGTCTATATTATTTAACAAAACATTCATTAATGAAAACATGCTACCTAAGTACACACAATATATATATTTGTATTTACTTCTGTAACCATCTACATTCATCTGATTGTTTGTTTTGCTTTTATCATATTGCTTAATTGAATATTGTGGGGAGGGAATAGCCAAAGAGAAAGTGCATAAATGAAAAGAAAGTAAGTGTGAGAGAAAAGGAGAAAAGTGATTTAAAAAGGAAAGAGAAGAACACTGAAGAAATGGGTGCATAAATATGGAATTCTTCATTTAAATAAAGGGTATCTTAGGAAGAGAATTAATGATTTGTTTTCAAGTCGTTTTGAGGACAAGGGGGGATAAATGAGGTCAAAGGGGAATATCATAGGAGGAGAATTAATTTGTTTTCAAGTCGTTTTAAGGACAAGGGGGGATAAATGAGGCCAAAGGGGAATATCATAGGAGGAGAATTAATGATTTGTTTTCAAGTCCTTTTGAGGACAAGGGGGGATAAATGAGGTCAAAGGGAATATCATAGGAGGAGAATTAATTTGTTTTCAAGTCGTTTTTAAGGACAAGGGGGGGGGGGTAAATGAGGCCAAAGGGGAATATCATAGGAGGAGAATTAATGATTTGTTTTCAAGTCGTTTTAAGGACAAGGGGGGGAAATGAGGTCAAGGGGAATATCATAGGAGGAGAATTAATGATTTGTTTTCAAGTCGTTTTAAGGACAAGGGGGGATAAATGAGGTCAAAGGGGAATATCATAGGAGGAGAATTAATTTGTTTTCAAGTCGTTTTAAGGACAAGGGGGGGTAAATGAGGCCAAAGGGGAATATCATAGGAGGAGAATTAATGATTTGTTTTCAAGTCGTTTTAAGGACAAGGGGGGATAAATGAGGCCAAAGGGGAATATCATAGGAGGAGAATTAATGATTTGTTTTCAAGTCGTTTTAAGGACAAGGGGGGGGGATAAATGAGGCCAAAGGGAATATCATAGGAGGAGAATTAATGATTTGTTTTCAAGTCGTTTTGAGGACAAGGGGGGATAAATGAGGTCAAAGGGGAATATCATAGGAGGAGAATTAATGATTTGTTTTCAAGTCGTTTTGAGGACAAGGGGGGATAAATGATGTCAAAGGGAAATATCATAGGAGGAGAATTAATGATTTGTTTTCAAGTCATTTTAAGGACAAGGGGGGATAAATGAGGTCAAAGGGAAATATCATAGGAGGAGAATTAATGATTTGTTTTCAAGTCGTTTTAAGGACAAGGGGGGATAAATGAGGTCAAAGGGAAATATCATAGGAGGAGAATTAATGGATTGTTTAAACTTTTAAGAGTAAAAAGGAATAATTGAGGGCAACTTAGCTGGAAGTTGAAAAAAACTTAATAAAAAATTGGACAGACACATCTTATCAGTATTGTTTAATAAAAACTTATTGGTATTGTTTAATTAATATATATATATATATATCTTTTACATAATTTTGTTAAAACAAAATTACAGCCTTTTCGATTCACTTCCCTCTCCCCCTCTCTCTTTGCCATAACACTCGTTTAGATATATCTGTATTACTGTTGTCTATCTCCTTTCCCTTTTTCCTTTTCTTTTCCGCCCACTACCCTCCCATTCCTATATATCATTTCTGTTAAGTTAACCATCTAAATAGGTCACGATTAGGTCACTCCTCCTACCCCAATATAAAACATGCTTAAGAGAAATATGAAATTTACCCCTCTCTACACTCTACCTTGTCTCGTTAACTACAACTATCACCCTCCATGTTAAATTACAAAAATTACACTACCCATCAATTTCTAATCCCATTTTTCCTTTCATTTCGTTGTTGGAAGTGTTACCTGATCATCCGGAGTCCTTCAAAAAGTATTTTGGTGAAATAAATTATTGTAATGGTACCTTAAAGTGATCTGTTTTTTCATTAAATATATATATATATATATATATATATATATATATATATACACACACACAATCATTGACCATGCAACCAGACAGAAGTTCTTGTTGCCTGACAACTGCATTATGAGAACCACAGAATAGCAATTTATTTGAACTGAGACTGATTTGTGCAGTGTCATTGGATAGGGTTACTGTTCTGTCTATTTTCTATAGGCATTGAGCACTTTTGATTATTGCATAGGTAGGTGTCTGTTTTTTCTTTTCAGCTTATGTTTTCTTTTCCCATTCTCGGTTTTTCTTTTTATTTACCTTTGTTTTCACTTGGCAGGCTTTGTTTGCTATAGTTGTATTTGCAAGTTTTACCAATACTCTGGTTTGTTTTCTATAATGTTAAGAAAAAATTTCCATATATGACTCTAATTAATATAGAAAATCTAACATTAAAACTATTTGTTCCTTATGATTTTTGCCCTATAAAGCTTATCTATTGATAAGGAAAAATTAAAAAAAAATTTAAACATAGTTTTTGAGTTTTTGATCTTTGAGCCAGCAAGGCTCAACATGTCATAAAATCAATCAACCTAACCAACATAAGTAAATAAATATGTCTACAAATAAAGAAAGCATTCATTTTACACAACAAATATTTATTTTTTCAATATCTTCCCTGTTATATTTTGCATATCTCTCTGGATAGTAATAGTCATAGTACAGTTCTCCATGTCTTGAATACTACAATCTCCTTCTTTGTCAAGGCACTAAATTCAATGATAAATATTACTCATGCAGACTAAACATTATACAGTGAAATATTTCAGATCCAAATTTGGCTAAGAACTATGTCAAGCTATGAACTTATCGATTCATCCTTCTATGTTTATCCTTTTCATTTCAGTTTTGCTTTTCTTTATGGAAATTGAAGAAAATGCCAGAAAAGTTTGGAAAGCTTCGAAAGAAAGGTAAGTTAGTTGACTAAGAACTGCTCTTAGTTTCAATCTGTATAGGAATGACTGCTAGCAATATCCCCCTTACCAAATTTATGGACAATTCATACAGATGCATGCTGGAATTTCTTCCTGACCAATAAATTGGATCAATTCTGAGTTTTTGTTCTTTCTTGTGTTGAAGTCAGAATGCTCAATTTTGCTTATGAACACGGTTCTTTTCAATTTTTTTTTGTCTTTATTACTGTTTCTTTGTCTAGTTTTGACTTGCATATATAGTGTTTGCTTTGTATTATTTTGCCCTGTTCTTTTCCTTCTTTTTTTATTGTTTATTGAAAACTTTGTCAATTCAATTTGTTGACCATTTTTGCTAGTTACTCTGCGAATAAAAGAATAATGATCAAATTTATAATGCTTTTCTTGACTTTGGAAATCTCTTTAAAAAATCAGTTATCTTTAAAATGACAAAGTTGTTGGTGGTTAAATAAGTTGCAGCAGTTATATTCCATTATTTACATGATTAACATTTGGACTATTGTTCTCATCTTTGTTGTTGTTATCACACCGTTTCAGCTATTGTGCCTTCTGGCCTTCATCAGGTGTATATCAATCTGGGTAATCTACTGGGAATTCTTAACTGAACCCTTTATTTTATCTACAGTGGTAGATTGTTCTTGTACTACTGACCATGTCTAGAAATATCCTATCTTATTTAGTACCACTCAGCTATTGCTCACCCTGTTTTCACTGAGTCTGCATTTGCACTACCTGACCTAGGGATTGAACCCACAATTACTATGTCATCAAATTTACAAACCAATGCTTTAATCCAATAGGTTATTGTCTATATTCCTAGACATGGCAACAGAATGAGAAAAATCTACCCAGGTAGATTAAGTTGTCTGAAAATTCTTGGAAGGTTACCTGGATTGACAAGTACTTGATGAAGATAGGAGGGCACAACACCTGAAATGGGTCTTACATATAATACAGAGATTCTTCTGTGTTTCTGGAGAATCCATACTTAGGATTCCAGATTTGAGTGGACCAGATATATCTGCTATGTCACTAGTGAGGACATATTCCACAAACAGGAAACAGAGAGTCCTGAATTTTTCCCAGATTGAAGACTGCAAACTGGACATATTTTCTATATCTGGTGAAGATATATTTCCATAGGAAAATGCTGCCATAGGCTTGTAAGCTGCACTATATGGCTGAGGCAGAGATATAACCTCAGCCTAGCCCAAAGGGTCTGGGCTAAAAAAACAACTGCTCCGTTTGACTCCTGAAAGCTGACTAATTGACTGCTATTTTTGTCACTGTATGAAGTGATGTCACTAAGCAGCCATCATGTGACCCATGTGAGTTCATCTTCACCAAAGAGAGATAATCACCTTTTGTGTCTCTACAACCTTATTCATCAATATAAACTTGTAGAAGCAAATTGTTTTGTCTTTCTTTTTATCAAAGGTCTTTCATGTTTTTTCCTATTGCAGGCTGGATTTGCTTCAAAGTCAATTGGCTCAGCATGAAGCTGAATTGTTTCGATATATAAATGAGCGAGCTGAGAGGCAGGATACTGTTGGAATATTAGATGACGTGTTCGTGTAAGTCTGTCTTTGGAATGAATAGTCTTTTTTTTTTTCATTAAGAAACAGACCAGTAAACAAATAAGATAATATGTTCAAACTTATCTTATCTTATCAGAGTTTCACAGAAATGTTATCTACTCCTCACAAGATTATATATTTTTTTTAACTTTTTTTCTTTTATATATATTTTACCGATATAATATATTTCTTAAAAAAGGTTACTTAATTTCCTCTAAAAATATATTAAATTGAGATCTAATTATTTTATTGTTGTTCCTTAAAAAAATAAATTCCAGGACAAATTGTGTGCTTGTGCATAATTTTATATAATTGAAGTTTTCCTTTATGTATAGAAATATGTGGACTGTAAAAAATATCCACTGGGGCACATATCCTTGAGGACATCAGTGCATGAATTTTTGGGACTTATAAACCTAATGTCACAGTTTTCATTTTTTACCAAGGCTCATTTTGTTGTTGTTGCTTTTTCTCACATATATATTACTGGTTCCCATATTGTATTCATTTCTATGCTTGGCCAGCTTAGGAGATTTTTGTGGTCTAGTATATGCACTGATTCTTTAAGTTTTTATATTTTCCAGTGATGCTATTTGTCTATTATTTCATCCTCACCTCAACCTCCCTATATATGGTCAGCTATGCCTGATTTTTCTATTTTCCTTTGTGTTACAGCTTTACAGTGTTCCAGCAGTCTTATCTTAAGAGGATGGCCTGTTTCTCTTTTATATTTCTTACCACAGCTGCATGGGACGGTGTACATACAGTTCTTAATCATGTTCCTCTCTGTGAAAGAGGTGTCTGTGAAGTGTTGAACAACTTTTTAATGTCACCTGATGTTATATGGACCACAGATCTTTTGTATTTTTTCTGATAATCCCTTCATATAGGGTAGGCAGACTGAGGCTGTTTTCTGAGTGTTGTTATCCTCTTGCACCTTCACATCCCAGTTTGCTGGAGCTGCTGTCATGTACCCAGGGTAGTTGTTATGTTGTAGGGTACTGCTTATACTGACCATTTCTTGATTATATATCTCTGGGTCACTGCTTATGACTTTTACTTGATGTTGTAAGCAGTGGATGATCCCTTCCTTTACACTGTATGGATGGTGGGAATTGAAGTTGAGGTATTGTCCAGTGAATGTTGGCTTGTGGTATACAGATATCTTGAACCTATGCTCTGTTCAAGATATTTGTATATCCAGGAATGCTAGTTTGTTGTCTCCATTGTGAACTGTATTGATGATCTTATTGAGTTCACATGGTCCAGTAGTAGTTGGACCTCTTCATGGTGTGGCCAGAGTATGAAAATGTCATCTACATCTCAATTAATGAGTTAGCTTTAATGATGTAGATTCTAATGCCATTTCTTTGAAGTATTCCATGTATATGTTAGCCATTGCTGGTGATAATGGTAAGCCCATTGCTAAGCCTTCAACCTGTCAATATATGTCTGATTCTATTTTGAAGTGTTGTTTATGTACAGAAAGTCAGCATCTCCATCAGGTTATCTATTGGCATACTGGTACATTCTCCTAGGAATGAGTGCAAGGCTAGTCTATCCCTGACTACTGATATTGTTACTGAGGTTTATAAGTCCCAAAAATTCATACACATGTCCCAGTGGATAAAAGCGTTGGTTGAATTCAGTGACTTGATCCAAAGTGTTATGAGTTCAATACCTAGCTACAGCAGAGGTGAACAAAAACTTTAATCACCTGAAAAAGGCTAGAGCATACAACAGCTGAAACATTGTGAATATGGCAATGAAGTGAGGACAACAGTCTGAACAATGTAAATAGTGTAAATAATTACAATCTCAGAAATATATATATATATATATATATATATATATATATATATATATATATATATATATACACACACACACACACAGGGTGAATGGAAATATTGTCATCAAATTATGTGAAAATTAAAACATTTTAACAGATATCAAAATTACAAAAATTACACAAAATTATCAAAATTACACAAAAATATCTTGAAATACTAAAGAGTAAATTTATTCAATAAAAACACCATTGGCTTCAACCACAACTGCGGAATATCCTTCAACTCTTCTGGACAGTCTTCTTGTTGGTGAATGCTGCCATAATCCTTGCATTCAGTTCATCTTTGGTGTTACAAGGAGTTTTGTTGGTCTCTCAATTAACTGCACCCCATACATAATAAAGTCAGTTGCAGTCTGGGGAGTTATGTAGCAAGATGTAAGGGGTGATGTGGTTGCAGAAATTGTCTGACAGACATGACTGGGTTCTTCTGCTTGTGTGACATGGTGCAGATTTCTGTTCCTAGACATAGGGTATTCCAGCAGCCACCTCATTGACCCAGGGTAGCACCACCCCTCATTTGCCGTCCGTGTTGAGTCTGAGGTCCTCACCAAAATATTAGAAATTTCTTTTCTTATCAGAATGATCATAGTAATTATTCCAAGCTGCCATACCTTCATAATCACCATTAAATTAATCTGTTTCTGAACCCTTTGCACCGTCCTCAGATTGACACCCAAACTCTGAAATATTTGTATTGGAGCTTTTGGTACAAATGCCAAGCATGTTGTTTCCAAATTTCTGGCAGATTGAATTGCATCATGGTGCTCTTTTTTGCCCAACTGACCCTACTATCCTCTACAATTGACAAAATCAAAAATAAACAATGCACATGCATGAATTTAAAAATATAAATGGCAACAATTTGCCCATTGCTCTCTGTATATGTAAAAAAAAGGTGTCAGTTTAAACAGAAGCCAAGAAGACATGGTGCTGTTTCTGTCATTCAGACAATTTTTATTTTCTTTTTGAGTGTAAAATCAAAAGCAAGATTTTTGACATTGGATATTATTTCAATTTTTTTTTTTTAATTTTAATATTTTTCTTTCCAGTGCCAAACTCGAACAAATGAAGGTGCACATTGATACTCTGATTGACACTTTAAATTTGAAAAAGAAAGCCCGGTAAGTTGTTTTTTGCTAAATATTCACTAAATACATGGCCTGAGAGCAACTCAAAGTAGAGGCTTACTAAATGTGGTTTTTCTATGGACGTAGGAGGGGGAATCATGTGCAAATTATGAGGTTATGTAGGATAGGTAATGGTTGACCCTAGACTTGAAGAAGATTGTAGAGGTCAAGGAAATATCCAGGGGTTGTCAACCAAGAAGCAACCCCCACCCCCAGGGGAGAATTTCAGGGTTGAGTAATCTTTTACTATTTTTTTGTTTTTTATTTACAGAATTTTGTTTCTTGAAATATTGGTTTTCTATTGAACTTTTTCCTCATTGAAGTATGCTTCAATTTATTCATTTAATAAAAATAGTTATGAATTAAAACATATTACTGTAAAACATTTTCTATTGCCGCTAAATGAATCTTCAACCCTTGCATCTTGAACTGCTCCATCAAACCAGTTTTCTACTTACTCTCTTCTTCTGCTTCTCTGCCATGCACATGGTTTTTTTTCTTCTTTTTATTGGGCCTTGTCATTGGTTGATTTCTTTTTTTATGATGTTCACTAACCCACATAAACTATGTCCGGGTTCTGTCAGTTACCAAGGATAGGAACAATAGAAGGAAGGAAAAGAAGTAATGTGTAATAGAGAAGAGAGAGAGAGAGAGAGGGAGAGTTTGTCACTCTCTTAGTGAAAAGGAAAGTGTATATTTCCATATGGTATTACTACTACCTAATCCTACTACATACTAATATGGAAAAGGGTGATGGTTTTCAATAATATATGCATATTATTTGGAATGCACTTTTTGAGTGGGACAATCTTGGAAAGTGGGTGGGGATGACTTATGATGAAAATGGTACATTGGGCAAAAAAGGTTGAGAACCACTGCTATAAATGTTACCTTGGTTTGAATATTGGTAAATAATAATATGGTAAAGAATAAAGCATTCTGGACCATACAATACTTTCACATAAAGTTTAATGAGTTAGTTTATAAATCAGAAAATTGCTTGAAAAGTGTAGTTTAAGATTGAATTGAAGAACTCTCACAACTATCACAAATTAATACCAACAGATACAAAACATGCTTGACTATATTAGAAAGTTTGGCCACCTTGACGTGGTGTAATGGTTAGCAAGCTTGTCTCACTAGAACAATTACAACGAAGTAGTGAGTTTGATCATCTCTGGGTGCCCCATACATTCGGCCTTGTGCCACATCTAAGCTATGCTTAGAAAATCACAATTAGGCACCTCCAGGCAGTGTAATAGTTAGCAAGCTTGTCTCACTAGAACAATTATGACTGAGTAGTGAGTTCGATCCTCACTGAGTGTCCCATACTTTCGGCTTTGTGCAACATCTAAGCTACACTTGGAAAATCAGTATATTAGAGAGTTATGACTTTATGTATTAAATAATTTTGAGATTACTTTCAGGTTAGAATTTGACTAAAATGTACTCCATTTGTGGTTTACTCTTGTTGCTGTTGTTAATTTGGCTAGAGTTGAAATTGAAGAACTGGAAGAAAACACCCTAAGAAGACTTGAAGAAGTAAGGGTCGAAAGAGACAATTTTGAAGCTGCAACCAAAAAATTAATTACTGACTTGGAAGCGGAATATACAGAAAAATTAAATATGGTATACCTGACTTATTTTTTTTTTTCTTTTGCTTCCTCAATATTTTTTTTCTTTTTTACAATAATGTTCACCTTGTACAAGGCTCAAAAGCCAGTCAAGGTAGAGGTTTGCAGAATAAAAGGCACAATTTATGCAGGTATGTGGGGGCAGATAACAGTTAATCCTAGATTTGAACAGGTTAAGATTGTAGTGATCAGAGAAGCATCTGCTTTTTTGAAACACTCAGTACATATAAGTGGACACTGAGATCAACACTAAGTGGAAACAATCAGTTTCATTGAAGGCAGTCTTCAGGTCATGTGTATTGTATTTTATGTTACTTAAAAATTGAAAGCCAAAAGCAAATACCTCAATATTACCATGACAAATGCACTTATATGCATTAACTACTTATCCACTTATATGTACTGGGTGTTTCAAAAAATTGATATCATTTGAGATGTATAGCGGGCCACTTGTATTCGAGGATACCCTTCTACTAGGGTGATTAGCCAATCCCTATTGCAGACGCTTGCTCAGGCGCATTTGTATTAATTCAACACCCACAGAGCCCACCTGTGGTTTATACTGCAACTATACTGAGCAGACCTTAGTTACAGTTTCTGGAAACAGCGTGTTATCTAGCATGATCAAAAATTTGAACAAGGCCAGCACACTCAGGCCCTCAGCCATGATGACTTGTGACTTTGTGCTAGCACAGCTAACAGCAGTATCCAAGGATTGCATCTACCAAATTTCACTCACAAGTCTTAGGTCAACCTGTGGTATGGTTTTCAGGCACTTTCCAAAGGTGCCACATGCTGGGATTGACCCCTCCTGTTCGATAACATCAGGAAGTCTTCTTCTTGACAAATCGACCATGGTGAGATTCAAACCCAGGTCTCATGGTCAGAATGCGAACGTTCTAACCACTCGGCCACATGGCCCATATTTGAGATATAAATATCTGAGTAAGTACATATTTTAGGCAAATGAAACTAAACAGGCCTATTGTTAAGCAAAATAAGACTTATTCATTAAAATTTGAATGGGAAATTCAAACGTATGTGGATTTCATGAATGATTTCACAAGTTTTAATAAATTTACAATATGTGCACCACTTGACCATCTTTCCTGATCCTGGTGTCATCCAAATACTTTTTCCCTGCACTTTGAACTTTTTTTGCCATGTCCAAATTTGAATTGCAGTTGGTGCATATTTAGTTGCTGTATTTGACGGCATATAAGGTGCACTTTTTTTTCTAAAAATATCTTTTAAAATCCTCTCCCAAATGCATGCTGCGCAGTCTTGTTTGACTGTGTTTGAGCAAACTCTAACACATAAAATAGCTTTTCTCTTCCAGTGAATGGTATTTCTATACCTGAAAAGAAAAAAACATAAAACATGAAACATGTGCTTTTGAGTTGTTTCTAACATGCTGTTAAAATTTGAGGTCATTTGAACAAGAATTAGTCACTAGATTTCAAAATGATATCAATTATTTTGAAATATCCTGTAGATATAAACATATCAGTGTCTAGCCCATGCAGGGCTGGCACATACTACCCCAACACAACAATGGGAAGCTATTTCTTTTCTGAATGCGGTGATGTTCCTTGAGAACCTATTGGGACTTAAGATTACCTGAAACCTCAAGTGGAATTCATTCATATGATTCATCACTAAAGATGCTGGGGAAATGATCAAATGCATGTACTGCTATCCTTTACCTTTACAAGAGCCAGGTCATGATGTAAATGAAGTTTTGCTGCCATATATGGACAGGAGCTGCCCAGTTTTCATTCCCAGTTTCAGTAGAGTTTAAAAGCATCTATGCGACCTTGTAGGTGATGAATTATTTTTCCCCCTACAACCACTTTCCCACAGATGAAATGTCACAAGCCTCTTGTTTGTCTATTGCTACTTCTATGGAAAGTGTTCAGATGAACTACATTCTTTAGTTCCACAAGTTCTAACCTTCACAGCCTAGACCTGCAATGCCACCCAAGTTGCGGCAAACCACCCGCATTCCCTTTGTATTCCATTGATGAGATGTAAGTTCCACTCGGGCAGCCTCTCACAAACAACTACTCCCAAGAGAATACTTCCCCAACCAAATCATATGTTCAAATGTAGGGTTAAACATTATCTCTCACCACATATCTGAGCCTCTTACTTCTTACGCTCTAATCATCTATCTTGAGTGGCATTTGGGACTTGTACAGGGTGAAAAATATTGTTTAAAAAATAGAACATATACTACACTCTGATACTGGACTGATGACTAGAAAGCAACTCTCTGAACTCATTTAGATCATACAGATACTCTGAAACAAGGCAGAAAAAAAGTGGGGGGTTGGGGGCAAATATGAATAAACATGCCTGCAATAAGATGTGTCAAAAGGACAGTTTTTCTCATGACACTGCATTTTTAACTACCTTCACTCTTTGACAATGTTTATTGTTTTAAAAAGTGATGATTAAAATTAGAATAAAACTGAAACATACAATGAAAGAGAATTCATGCATTTATTTTTTATTTTTTAGGTCTTGAGAATTTACAGCAAAAATATTAAACACTATTTATTTTATTAGATTCTTTATCTACAAGAATAATTTTATATTTACAGCATTCCAAAAACTAATACAATTATAATTAATGCAATGCAATATTTATCATTTACCAATTTATAAAGAAATAAATGTGAAAACAATTTTTTATTCATAAATTTATAAACATTTACTAAATAATTAAAATATGTGAACCAACTATAAGGAAATCCTTATTATTTACCATTTTATAAAGTTTGAATCAATTGGCAGTTAGCTGATGTTTTGCCAACCATTCCAATAAATAATATAAATAGTGTAAATAATCTAACAGTGTGGTAATAAAGTAAACACATCTCATCTCCTTTCTCACTTATAACCATCCATTACTATAAAATAAAATGTTCTCAGTGCTAAAGATGAATTAGTCAAATAAAACTTCTGCTTAGAGCTGTTACTATATTACAATAGTGTTTATTATTTTTGTTGTAAATTTTCAAGAACAGAGAAAATGTATAAATTCATTTTCATATGTTTATGTTTTATTATACTTTTAATCATTTCTTTTTAAAACAGTAAACATTGGCATAGAGTGAAAGTAGTTAAAAAAAGTGGTATCATGGGAAAAAAAATGCGCTTTTGACACTCTGTCTTATTGTAGGTTCATTTATCTATGTTTGCCAAAATAAAGAAAATGTTCCAAACATTTCAATCAAAAATTTACCTTAAACTTCTATGCTCACCTGGGGTTTTCACAGTCACAAAGGATGATCTAAGAAAGGTTCACTGAGTTGGTTCCATTCAAGTTGAAAAAGGAAGAAATATCAAACATTTGCAAAATTGTTGAAACCTATGAAATGTATTCATTTTTCTTTTGCATATTGTATTGTGTTCACATACACCATATGGATAAATAAATCATATGATGGCTGTAACTCAATTTCAAGCAATGATCCATCCTCAATGTGGGCAGTGTGGATGTAGCTTTTTAGTTCTACTATGCTATTACCTTCTCTTGCACAGATGTGGCAACGTTGCATGTCTTTTGCAATAGTTCTTACATTAATATTTTCATGAAGCTTCAAATATCGTTTTAGTCCACCAACCGAGGAACATTCTGTTGTTGGTGTTCTGGTGATGTGTTAGCTTTGTCTGAATGTTATTTTTTTATATATGTATTTTTTAGGGTTAAAATGGCATCACACCACCACAACAGGATTACAATACTACAAACAAAATCATATATGAAATACAACAAAATAAGCATAGGAATAAATTGCTTTAGTATACATTTCAGAGAAATGATTGTATATTTTAAAGAAAATATATAAAGAAATTTTGCTTATCTGTTGGTGGCAAAATGTTTTTCCTAAGAATGTCCAGAATGTCTCTCTTTTTTGGTGGTTGAAAAACAAAGTATTGGGGCGCATCCACCTCCTGACTAAGAATGGACTGATCCCTCTACGATATAGGACAGTGCTAGAGAGACCAGAGAAGATAGAGATCTGGAGATCAGGTGACCATTACACTTCCGTCTCTCTACTGGAAGTTACCGTTGGACTTTAGACTCTTGCTGATTGTTACTTACTAACCTGCGTTCGTTATTACTAATCACTCTGTTGTTAAATACCTCTTCAAATATACCAGTATTTTTCCCTACATCTGTGTTAGTCTTTATTTGAATACACACACGCGGGAACACTCCCAACATCTCAACACAAAGTGAGAGAAAGTTTTGGTTTTTTGTTTTTTTTGCTGGTAAATGCTAACTTTTTTCTTTATAATCTAACTTTATCTTTCTTTATTGTTAATTACCATTCTTATCTGTATATTCAAGTATTTTTATGGTTTAACTTAATTTTTCTTTTATTATTAATTATATTTTGGTTTCAGACTACTACATTGTCTAGTAATAGGGGTGTAATGACAAAAGTACACAGGTGTAGGCTTTAAGAAAGCTTTATTCTACTGAGAATACAAAGTTCTCATATAGTGTCCTTTTATAGTCTCAGTAAACAGAAATAGCTCTCTCATAGAGGAGAGTAACAAAACAAGGGGAGACCACTCTTGATTATTCATAACAAAAGGTTGGGGGTTATTCAGTAATTTATTTATTGCTATCACTATAATTCTTTTTTTTTATAGTCTCTGCAAGTAGAAATGCTGCTTAGCATATAGTGAATGACTTCTGAGTGTGGTGTCTGTGATTAATTTTGAGGCCTGCCGTTAGGTCAAATTCCATAGCAACATTTTCCAGGAAATTGACATCAACACCTTTATAAACATCTCTCTTGTGTTTTCAATGTGAACATGAAAGAAAAATATGGGAGGTTATTTCCCCTTATATATGCAGTCATATGACACTACCATGACCATGCGACACAAGAGTATCAAAACAAAGCCAAATTCAAAAACATGCTTTTGTAGCTTTCTTTTTCAGATTGCATAGTGGCGGCCATAAGTGTTAAAGGTAGTATTTAATTTTAGTAACTTGCTTTCTCTCTGCTTTTATCATGCATCGCATGCACACATACACTAAAAGTTACACTGCATTATTTCACAATTTAGAAACATTTTGTTTTTTAAATGTGATTTTTTTTTCTCCAGGTAAAAATACTACAAGGAGAAATCAAGCAGACAGTAGATGAAATTAAACGAAAAGTTGGAGATGTAAGGCTAATGCAGGACAACCATGAAGATGAATGTATTAAGAAAAATGCTCTGATCAAAGAAAATGAAGTACGTGTAATTTGATATTATTAACATATCTTGATAAGAATGTGAAGCTAAATTTTCCATATATAAAATAATTGTTTATTCATTTTTGTTAAATTGTTCTCAGTCGATTCAATATTCTGCAGTTTCTGAAGTAATATGTTATGTAGAGAGAGATTTTCTACTAAATATTGCAATGGTAAAGCTTTATGTAACACCTTTCACCATCACCTACACCCAGTGGTGTAACTATGTTTAGTGGTCCAGTCGTCAGGTTCTTAGAACAACATTTTTAACCATGGGGCTAACTCTGTGCTGGTCCAAGCTGGTTGTTGGTTGCTGGCCACTTTGATCCACACCAACTCTACCCATACTGTGTTCTTGATCTCAGAGCAGTGGGAAATCAAATGTTGCAGTCTTGCAGCACTGCTTCAAGTTGTGGTGGGTGCTATATTAAGGAAAAAAAATGATGAAAAATAAAACGAGAGATCTGTGGGATTAATCTTCAATTGGTTTATATAGCTCTTGGTACAATAAAATTAATCCATTCCTACATCAATCTCTATAGTGACACTAGGTCTTGACTAAACTTCTGGAGGGCTGGGTTTAAAGTCTTGGATTCAGGAATCTGGTTAGCAGCTGGCATGGATTTCAGAGGCACTCAGCCTAAAATCTCCAAGCTCTCCAAAGTCATCTGCTTATATGCACATTGGTCACAAACTGGCATGGGGCCAAAGAGTTCAGTGATTTCCCCAATTTTTGTTAATTCCTATAAAGATTTTCTGCTTTTCTGCTTCCTTAATCAACTCTCCAAATTTGGAGAATTATCCACCTTCCTTGGGAATAGTCACAGGTATTGCTCTTCCCTTAATTCCAACCTGCTTCACTTAACATCTTGTACTGCTACTCTGTATAAGCAGGACTAAAGTCTGCCCCTTCCTTCTTGGTATTCTAATTCTGCCCACTTCTTGGGGGGTGGGGGCAGCAGCACAACTGTCCTTGTGACAAATATAATTTTTAAAGTGTGTAGGAGAAAGGGCATGGTTTATTCTTCTTGTTAATCTAAATTTTCTGACTCCCTTTCTGGGTCAGTTTGTCCAGAAAAAGCACGAGCCAGATCACCTTCATGACTGATATTCATAACTTCAACCTTAAGAAAAAGAGTTCATCCCTTGTTTTCGTTTTTGTCAATGAAAATATAATTCTTGTCTACCTCTGCTCTCATTAATGATATGTATTTTTCCTAATTTCTCAAGAAAGAGATAAACTTATTTCCCCGTTTGTTTTACCTGCATACCAGATTTTCAATAGTTAAAAATACACCAGTTCTCAGTGCATTGTAACCAATTTGTAAGGCTGAGGAAGACAATCCAGATGGCCTTTTTTTTCACTTTCACATTACCAGGGAAAATGTCTTCCATTTTCTCTCTCCAATTCCTTGTTTTCATTTTTGTCAGCAAAATTATAATTCCCACCCATGTCTCTTCTCGTTAATGATATGTGTTTTTCTAATTTATCAAGAAAGAGATAAAATTGTTCTCCAAACCTGTTTTCATCTGCATGCCAGACTCTCACCAGAGAAGAAAAATGAACTTTAGGAGAGAAGAAATCCAGACGGTCCCATTTTCATCAAGGAAAATGTCTCTAAAGTCTATCATCCAGCATATATTCCATTTTGGGCTTAACCCTTTTTTGCTCAGAATCAACATTTAAACACCTCATGGCCTCAGTGTCACATTTATACTTAAAACTGTTTAAATGTATGGCTGATAGATGATGAATTAGAAAGATAGATAAAATATTAATAATATCTGATAAGAATACGAGACTTTATTTTCAATATGTAAAATAATTGTTTATTCACTTCTAGACTCTGTCAAATTAATATCACTTAAATTGAGGGTATATAGTTTTAGGTCTTTCTTTTAACATTTGATCTTGTGAGGGATTTTGATTGATTGATTGATTCATTCATTTACTTGAGTTTATCAACTTGTTGCTGATTATTTTAAAGCCAGAAAATATTTTTAGATTGTAAGAATTAAAAAAAAAATTTTTGAGATAAAAATGGTTTAGTGATACAAGTCAAACTAATTAAGCCATATTTGGGGAGAGAAGTTGTAGATTCATACCTTCCTTAAGTATATTTGCGCATAAGTTAATATAACAAATTCAACAGGAATTGGAATAACAATTCCACACCATTATACATTACAATGTCTGCACATCCAAGCTTACAGCAACAGGTATTCCCAAGTGGTTACACGTTTAGGTACTGACCAAGCTTGACATTGCTTAACTTCAGTGATTTTATGGGAACCAATGTTTCAATATGATTTGGCCATGAGTCTTGAAGCATTCTCCTCTCCCCTAGTGGATCAGTTGTCTTGTGTGAATATATCTTAAGTTTTGTTGGGTTTACTTGTTTATGTTCTTGCATCCACCAATATCCTCTGAGGCCTGATAATTCATCTGGTGGCTAAGATGTCACTTTCTAGGTTAACACTTGGTGCTCCTAGGTCTTTTGACATTCTGAGGTGACACCAAGTACAAAATTTACTTTGCTATCACCACAGATCAACTCTTCTTAGATCATGGTTTTTGATGGAAATTAAATTTAATTCAGACTTCCTATATTTCCTGATTTGAATCATATACAACATTATCACACCTTAAGTGAAGTAAATATTTATGTAACATCTGATAAGAATACAAGATTATATTTTCAATATGTAAAATAATTGTTTATTTACTCCTGGACTCTCTCAAATTAACTGAATTGAGGGTATGTAGTTTCAGATTTTTCTTCAACTATTCAATCTTTCTGCAAATATGTGAGGAATTCTCCTATCTTTCTATAGGTCAGTTGTTTACATAAGTTCCTGTCATCTGATTACCTTGTGTGTGTATATCCTAATTTCTTATGTCAGCTCATAAGGTTCCTAGTTTTTTTAATTTCTGAGGTAACTCCAAGAACAAAACTTAGGGTGAATCCAATACATATTGGTGTTGACAGAGATTTACTCTTCATGGATCAAAGTTTCCTGATGGACATTAAATTTCTTTCAGATCATCTGGTATTTTCTGGCATGGGTCACATATTACTGATGCAACCCAAGACAACAACTTCATTCAATTTTCTGAATCTGTTTTATGACTTTTAGAGATTTGGGTGAGGTGTCTTGGTTCATCTGGTAATAATCTCAGGTTTTTTATCTTGTGATAAAGAAGTTATAAGAATGCACCCTAAATTAACTTGCAAAAGTTTTTAGAAAATA
Source organism: Acanthosepion pharaonis (assembly GCA_903632075.3). Classification (NCBI taxonomy): domain Eukaryota; kingdom Metazoa; phylum Mollusca; class Cephalopoda; order Sepiida; family Sepiidae; genus Acanthosepion; species Acanthosepion pharaonis. Next base: position 996,433 of record CAHIKZ030001369.1, on the reverse strand, counting down.
TAAAAATCAATATATAATTAAGTAAAATAAAAAAAGTAAACATAAGTTTGTAGGAGAGTAAATTTTGGACATGTTTTGGGAATTTCTGCCTGAGGTTTTTAATTATTAATTATTATGTACATAGTTTACATTAGGAGTAATGTCCACATATTTGTTGCTGTTGTTATAATGTCTCAGTTACTGAACCTCTAGCCTTCTTTCAATCAAGGTAACCTTCAGGGAATTTTTAACTGAACCCTTTATTTAATCTATGAGGATAGATTGTTTCTGTTCCACTGTTCATGTCTAGGAATATCTCATCTTGTTTTTTCTAGTACTATACAATTATTACTCACCCTTTTTTTACCATGTCTGTGCCTGTTCTACCTGTCCCAGAGATTGTACACACAATTACAATACTGCCAAATTCTTGAACTAATCTTAACTTGTTAAAGTCTAGCATTAACCATTATCTTTTTCTAGTTATACAAACTGTTTCCTAATGTAACCCTCTACCTTGAGTGGCTCCCGAGCCTTGCACAGGGTGAACCTTACTGTAAAAATCTTCCTGATTAGCATAAAATACATTTCAAGAAAGTCCTAATAACTTCAATGTCAAGAAATCAAATTAAGCAGAACAGCAACTCACATCAGGAATGGCTCCAAAAGCAACCTATTAAATCTAAGTAGGGATTTTCCAAGCATAGCTTAGATGTGGCACAAGGCCGAAAGCATGGGGCACCCAGTGAGGGTTGTACTCACTACTCAGTCATAACTGATCTAGCGAGACAAGCTCGCTAGCCATTACACCTCCTTGAGGCACCCATGTATTAAATCTAAGTATTTTTGAAACTGGAAAGCATTTTGTCTATATTCCAGGATTAAACTGAAACACCATAAAATTATAGACACTTATCTAATAGCCTGAAGCTCATGATTTTGATCTGGCATGGAATCTAAATTTGGTTTGATTTAGTTTATGACAAATCAACCTTTTCCAGGTTATCTAATACTGAATTCTGTCATTTTGATAATATCTTGTTCTGCAGTGGGGATGGGGGCTTGGGGGTTAACTTCATTTCAGGGCAGGGTGCCAAATCACGAACAGATACAGTAGACTTCCTAGCGTATGTCAGATTACTGTCAGTTCTAACTGCCATTCCCGAATGTTGGCATTTTTAATTTTGGTACGACTTTTGTTGTTAAACAAGATGGCCACCAGTCGTTGGTCAGCAATTAAGATGAAATTTTATCGCATTTTTAGTTTCTATTGAAAGACGAATTTTATTAGAAAATTTGTTTATCAATTTCGCATAATATGTGAACATGTCCAGTGCCCTTTTTAATGATTTCGAGTTTTCTGGTGAAGGTAGTTCTCTTAAGGGACAAAGTCTTTCTGGGTTGGGCTTAACTCCACTGCCAACACAGTATCCAAACACAGATTTTGATTTGTTGAGGGTAAGTAACTTTTGTAATAGCCTCCAGGTATCGTCGATGGAAGGGAATGCACCACATAAGTTTTCTTTCTTTATTATTCAGTCAATAGCTCTCTGGAACGAGGCAGCTCCATTTTTTACCCCAAACAGAATTTACAGAAATGAAACAAATGACTATTCTCCTCAAAAGCAGTGTATTTTTCATCTGATTCTTTAAGGGGGACCTGATGGTAGTCTCTTTTGAGATTGAATTGAGAAAAAAATGTTGCATATAGCGAAGTCAATTCTTGGCAAGAGTTAACTGTCCCATTCTGTGTATAGGTTTATCATTTGTGAGTAATCTACACACATTCGTTTTTTATGACAGTGGTTACGGTCCTTCACTACTACCAGCTGAGCTTGCCATGATGAAATGCTTTCTCTAATTATGCCTTCAGAAAGCAAGTTCTGAATTTCTTTAGTGATGAAGGACTGATTTTCCTTGTTAAATTGCCTTGACTTGACAGCAATGGGCTTACAGTTCAGTGATAGGACATAGTGAAGGTTCTTCTATTTCTGCTGAGTTTAATGCACAGAATTGATGAGCACTGTCCATATTTGAACATTGCTCTTTGATGCTGACACAAAAAATCTTGCCTGAGTATCATGTCAGAACATAAATCCTTGAAAACACCTAAATGAATAGAAACATACAACTGGTCATTAAGGCAAAGGGTTAGATTTACAACTACGTAGCTCCTTGAATTAGTGTTTAAAGTTTTCTGGATCATGGTGTTATAGACAAGTGTATGGTTGCAAGATGGAAATACAACAACAGCAGAAATAGATTTACATGATTTATTTCAATAGGAACGTGTGGTTTTGGGACAGCTACCTTGTGGTATAGTTCATAAGCCGGCTCCCGGTCTGGGTTGATCTCTCATAGTAGTTCTCGCTGGTTGGTCTGACATTCCTCCTGCTGACTGCTGCTAACTGACCATGATAGGTCAGGTCTCTTCCCTGGCCTCCTGTTGACTGCTGTTGTACTTCCCCGTGTGACCCCTTTTATGGCGTTTTTTATGGCTTAACAGGCTCGTAAAAAAACGCGAGTATAATTAGGAGGGAAACATTTTTATTGGTCGAAAAACAGAAACACTTTAAAATATTACTTTATTTTTTAACCAGAACTCGTGCGTTGGGCTTATGCGTAGACGACGATAATGGTCATTTTGTGACGGGGCCTCGCTCTTAAGTATGTTAGTTTATTTGCCTGCAAATCAGCCAAGATATATCTTATTTTATTTTATAACAATGGTAATACTTTCAAATCTAGTTCCTGCATGATCCTTTCACTGCGATAACAGTCAGTGCTACAAGAATCAAGTGGAGTGCTTAGTTTTTTTTTTTATCATTAACTATTACATGCATCTCAATGGGGTAGAGTTCCTGTGGTACATTAGTAAACATGGTCAGTATATGAGGACCAGCCACTGTTGCTAATAAATTTTGACTGACATGCATGAGCATAATGTTCTTTGAGCATTTTTTACAAGTAGTTACATGAGCAGGACAGCGGTCCTGTGAATGATAGGGAAATCCACAGATAAAGCATTTATGTTTTACTTGATAGGTTGTGGCTACTGCTGATTCGTTAGGTTTCATCAGGGGTTTATAACAATTCTCACATATCTTTGTGGGTTCCAGGTCAACTATTGCTGCCATTTGAGGTTCTGAAGTACTGTACAAGTTGTTATTCCATTCGGCTGAGTCCAATGCAGAAGCTTGATTATAAGCTGTTTGTAGGTCCAGAGTCTTATTTTCCAGGAAACACTTCCATATGGGATGCAGACATGTACCTGTAATGAAGCCACATTCTTCAGTAGCATGGTCTCTGAAGTTGCAGTTCTTCCTCAGTTTTTCCAACTCCCTGAAAAACTTATCCTGTGATTCTCCTGGCTCATGTCATCTCATAACTAACAGGTGCCTTGCAAAATCCTCATTAGGTGTTTTAACAAATAACTTACCCAATTTTGTATAACCATGTTGAAATCTGCAGATCTTTCTATATATTCGAACATGCTGGAAGGCATGCAGCTCAAGGGGGCCCCCATACTTGTTAGGAATTCTTTCTTTGTAATGATTGAAATAGTTCAACAGGATGGTTTGCCAATGGCGATAATCTGTGGCAGCTGTTGGGGAACAGGAGTCAATATACAAGTACTTTGGCTTCCATGCCATTTTCATGTTCGTTTTTGTATTTGTTTAGCTAAATAAATTATGATAAGTAAAACAAAACTTGGAACAGAAGTAAAAGTACTAAGCTTTATTTAGCTAAACAAGCCTACAAAATAAAAGGAAAGTAAATTACAGATTATATAGCACATGTGGGTGACTCTATTGCTTGAACAACATGAGCATAGGATACCACAACAGGGTTATCAAAAGAAGCCATCAAGAAGGCCTTGAAAATAGAGCTGTGGAGAATCATGGAAGAATCTGTCAAGGAATGCATGGAGGCATGGTGGAGAATGATGGGAGTAGGATATTTTTAAAGGGGAAAACTAGTAGTAGTTTGGATTAGACATAAAATTTTGTAACTTCAGTTTTGTTTCTTTTCTGACACACCTCATAGATCCACAGCCTTATGAAGTCTTCTTCACATACTGCCTCTCCACACACTGCTTGTGCAATTCCCTGCTGATAGACTAGATTCATAACCTCAGGAGGTTTTCTTCACACATTGTATCACCACTACTCTGCTGACAGGCTACAACCATAACTTCATTTTTACCAAGCAGGTGATATAACAACAATCTTCAATATTTTGTGTCTCAGATGAGGTACAGTGACCAAATCTTATTAGTAAATGACTATAAATTCCTGTGAAGAGCAGTATATGTCATACAGTGTTTTAACTGATGGGTTTAGTGTTCCCTATACTAAATTGAAATATGATTTGAAGCAATGTTCCTCCTTTTTTTTTCATGTGTTTATGACCTCAGTCAGTTATTCATCACTTATGGGTACCTGTAGTTTTCAGGTGTGGCTAATGTCTGTCCCAAATTTACATACCAGCTCAAAACTATTGCCATTGAAAGGGAGATTTTTGAAATTGTAAACAGGATTTAGGAATTTGAACTACACATGCCAATTTCACTTCCCACACCTATAAGCACCATGCTACGCACATATCTGGGAAACATGAATGTTAGAAAGTGATGTAATGGAATAACCTGTCACCCCCACGAGTGACTAGACTATAAGTAGTAACTACCTATAAGTATCTGTACTACAGAGACTAGCTAGGATCTGTTGAGTACAACCTTCCAAGAATAGCACTCAATACTGGATTGACTTGCAATGACCTTGTGCATAACTGTTACCTTTATTCTTATTGTACTGTTTTTTTACAATAAACCTTTACTTATTTTATCCACCTTGTTTTTCAAGTATATATTCCTATTAGCACAGAGTATAACAAAAAGCAAGATGAGTCTCCTGGGTATTATTTGTTTCAGATCAAGTTATGCACAAACTTGTATTTTAAACAACTTGTTTCTTTGAAAAATAGCTCATATAAATTTTGCTGTTTCCAGGAAAAAGCTGATGAACAAGAGAGAATCTTGAATGAAATCAGCACCAAATTTGAATCTTTATCAAATCCATTTAAAGAGATGGCATTTCAATACCAAGAATGTCTTCAGAAATATTCCTCCATTTACAGAAGACATTCTCGTAAGTTGAGATTTTTATTTCAAGATTGAAATTTGTGTTGTGCCAAATTAATAACTTTTTAATTTATTACTTAAATTACTGTTGTAGCACACCTATGGACAATAATAGGTATGTCCCCATTCACATAAATACAGTAGTAAATACTGTATGTTGGTCTGCAGTTGGAGATTCATTGTGGAATTCATTTGACTCGCTTCTGGGAGTTGACTACTTTTTCTACATGCCGCTGGCAAATCTTATATGTGTTGTTCATGTTCTAGTTATTATCATTCATTACCAACCTTCATGCAATTATTCTATTCAGTAACCTTCCCTATATTACAACAATTACAAAATTAATTACTTTTATATTTATTAAAAAAATACAATTTTTATTTGAAGAGTGAAATTATTCTGTATTGTGCTTTACCACCAAATTAATAACATTTACTTTTATATTTACAAAAAAATGCAATTTTTAATTGATGATTGAATTAGTCTGTGTTTTGCTTTTTCAAAATTAATATCATTTAATTTGATACTTACAAAAAAATGCGAGTTTTAGTGTAAAAATGCAATGCAAAGAAATGCTCCTTTTATAAAGCAATATAAATGAAAAAAAATTGGTGACTTAGTTCTTCCATTCTTCATTATTGATGTGGTATGAAGAACTGGATTTACTAGTCATGTGTTTTTACAATTGCTTTCACACTTACATTGTAATTGTGACATTATGATTGGGGCACCCACATCAAATAGGAGAGTGTAAGATTTTATCTTGATAGGATCTTTACAAAAAAATGTAAATTAAAGATTTTGAGGTCAAGTAACAACAAACCAGACATTGATGATTTCCAGCTGGTGGTGTATATTAACTGTTGTATCCTTAAAGCGGTTACAAACAGACAAAGGTGGTACTTGAGTGAAGGAACAGCAACATGTGCGTAGATGAAAGAAGAGAGGTTTATTGTAAAAGAGAATACACTACTGAAAGACAGGGAATCAGGTAGCAGGCTAGTAATTCCCAAAGCAAGGATATTTGCCAACCACTCTATGTGGTCAGATGTGACACAAGGCCAAATTTAACATGGGGTATCCGAGCCTGTAGACTTGGGCAAAAAGTCCCCGTAGACACTGTAAAAAACGGGGTCGGGTAGCTGTCTGCTACCCCAGACAAGAGTCTGCCCTTTGGCATAGCCTCGTCTGGGTTCCTCTCTGCCTTGAAGGCAGAGAGTTTGACTAGGTTAGCTGGAGATGAATCACCAACTAATTGCCAAAGCAAGCCTCCAAGGATATGCTGTGCTCACTATATATATAGCTACTGATATAGTCAGTCCACATAGGCAATAGGGAGTGTGGGACATTCCATTACAACACCTCCCCTCAGCTAATTTTCGCATGTAATTTTGCTCAATGCCTCTTCTTTTTGGAGTCAGGACATAACTGTTTGATTTTTTTTTCCTCTTCTTAGTACTTTTCCATCTCACCATTAACAGACATGGTAGAGACTACAGTATCCTGTACTGATCCGCTTTTGGCAGAGGGCAGACTGTTCCTTGTGTTATAGACAAGTGTATGGTTGCAAGAAAGAAATATGACAACAGCAGAAATAGATTTATGTGATTTATTTCAATAGGAACGTGTGGTTTTGGGACAGCTACCTTGTGGTATAGTTCATAAGCCGGCTCTCGGTCTGGGTTGATCTCTCATAGTAGTTCACACTGGTTGGTGTGGTGCTCCTTCTGCTGACTTCTGCTGACTGACCATGACAGGTCTCTTCTCTGGCCTCCTGTTGACTGCTGTTGTACTTCCCCGTGTGACCCCTTTTATGGTGTTTTTTATGGCCTAACAGGCTCGAAAAACGGCGCGAGTATAATTATGAGGGAAGAATTTTTATTGGTCGAAAAATAGAAACACTTTAAAATATTATTTTATTTTTCAACTGGAACTTGTGCATCGGGCCTATGCGTAGACGACAATAATGGTCATTTTGTGATGGGGCCTTGTCCTGTTCACATCCGGCTCTCGCTCTTAAGTATGTTAGTTTATTTGCCTGCAAATCAGCTGAGATATGTCTTATTTTATTTTATAACACTTGGTTAGTTCCAATACTGCCCATTTGTAATGTCATTGGTGATGTCAAGATGAGCAGAGAGTTGGTAGGAGTAAGAGTCAAAAGGAAAAGCTGGTCTGTTAGTCCAACATGACATAAGTTGTCCCAAGACAACTACCCATCCAGACAGAGCAAACAAAATCTGGAATAAAACACCAAATAAAATATCTATGAAAATATTTAAATAATGGCAAAAATTAAAAAAAAGCACATGAAGTAATGAAAATACTTCATTTCAAAACTTAAGAAAATAAGTTTTAAATATTAAATTTAAAGGAAAGCTGAAAAGTTTGCAAGTCAGCCAAGAAGCCCTTCCACCAAAAAGTTTGATACTTGATTATTTGATCAAATTTTGGGAAGGGGGTTGGCCTGAAAACTTTTCAGTACATCTAGATATATATTTGCTTACTCCTAGATATATATATTCTTTTTAGCTTTTTCATAAAAATGAAGTGAAATTGATACAATGTTTACTGACTTTGAAAATGGAATTGGTAGAGTTCAAATTCCACAATCCACTTTTTGAGACTTTCATGTTGACAACCTTTGCAGAAAATAGTAAATAATATAAAATGTTTGTTCTTTTTAAGTAAAATAAAAGAGAATCATTTAGTTTTAGCTTTACTGCCTATTTCACGTATATTCAGACTAATATCCTGATCTTGTTATTATTACAGCATTTTGACCATTGAGCCCTCTGACCTTCTTCAGGTGTCTGTTGATTGAGGCAATTTTCAGGGAATTTTGAACTGAACTCTTTATTTATTGGATGTGGATAGATTGTTCTCTTTCCTCTGTCCAGGATATTTTGTCTTGTTTTTTTTAGTACAACTCTATTATTGCTTGCTCTTTTTCCACTGAGTCTGGATCTGTACAATGCTTTAATTCATGAGGGACAATCCTGAAACCTAGAACTTGAAGGCTTAAACCTAATGTAACATTCCTTGAAGGTTACCCAGACACCTGAAGAAGGCTGTAAGGTACAATGGTCAAAATATCAATAAACAACAAAGATGAAGACATTAATTTGAATATCATTAATGTAATTAATGATAACTATTCATCCCAGAAATTCAGACAGAAATTAGCTTAGTGGTTTAAAGCATTGTTTCATGAATTTTGGGGTATAGTAATTGTGAGTTCAATCGATGACTTGTGCAGTGGAAACAGTGTAAGCAATAACTGAGCAGTACTAAATAAGAACTAGATGAAATCTGTCCAGAATCTATCTTACATATTTATAAGTCTACCTTCTGTCCATGCTTTGAATATTTCTGCCATATATAGACTCATTCTCCTCCTATATATTTACAGATTCTTGATAAAATCCAATGAAGAATCACAATGTCATTGGTCCTGACTTACCATCTTGGCTTTAGTCACTTTCCCACTGCTATAATGTACCTTCCCTGTGTTTTTTCTATAAATAATTTCATGGTAATTGTTCTGATGAATTTTCCTCTATGGTACCTAGTCTCTATGAATTTAAGCTCAGTAATAGATTGATGACAAGGTGTGATTATTCTATTCAGTAACCTTCTCTAAGTTACAAAGGATAGAAAATTGTGAAGAGCCGTGATCATCAATGCCCTGAAGAAACTTGGCCCATAGAAACAAGAAAACTGACCTTGAGCAAATGGTGGTGAGACAAGGTTTAAAAAGAGATAACAAAAAAGACAAGATTTATTAAGAGCTACAAAGGACAGGAAATTGTGGAGAGCCATGATCATCAATGCCCTGAAGAAACTTGGCCCATAGAAACAAGAAAACTGACCTTGAGCAAATGGTGGTGAGACAAGGTTTAAAAGAGATAACAAAAAGACAAGATTTATTAAGAGCTACAAAGGACAGGAAATTGTGGAGAGCCATGATCATCAATGCCCTGAAGGAACTTGGCCCATAGAAACAAGAAAACCGACCTTGAGCAAATGGTGGTGAGACAAGGTTTAAAAGAGATAACAAAAAAGACAAGATTTATTAAGAGCTACAAAAGGACAGGAAATTGTGGAGAGCCATGATCATCAATGCCCTGAAGAAACTTGGCCCATAGAAACAAGAAAACCGACCTTGAGCAAATGGTGGTGAGACAAGGTTTAAAAGAGATAACAAAAAGACAAGATTTATTAAGAGCTACAAAGGACAGGAAATTGTGGAGAGCCATGATTGCCAACGTCCTAAAGGGACACGGCCCATAGAAACAGAAAAAAGCGAACTTAAGTAAATGAATGGTGAAGCAAGGTTTAGAAGAAATAACAAAAAGACAAAATTTATTAAGAGCTACATAGGAAATTGTGGAGAGCTATGATTGCCAGTGTTCTGAAGGGAGACAGCACATAGAAGATGATGATTTGGGCTGGTGCTACCCAGTCTTCACAAACATTTACACAGTCTTGTGGGTGATGAGTTATTCTCCACCTTGCAACCATTTTCCCACAGATGAAACATTGCCAGCTATATCACTATTACGATGATATTTGTTTGGCCGACTTACATTCTTTAGTACCACTAGCTTGGACCTTCATATCCAAGACCTGCCATGGTGTATTCACTGTGCAAACCATTCTCATTCCCTTTGTGTTTCTTTGATAAAAAGCAAGTTTCACTAAGCCAGAACTTACTTCCCGAGAGAATGCTTCCCTGTTAACTACAATCTTGGTCTCTTTAAGTCCAGGATCAACCAGTATCTATCCTTCATATCTTCATGGTACTCTCATACTCCCCTCCCTTAAATCTCCCTAAGTAAACCCTCTACCTTGAGTGGCCCTTGGGTCTTGGATTGGGGGAACTAACAGTAAAAAAAATGCCTTTCTCCAGGGTATTAATGCAAAAGTGAACACAAGAGACTAAGCCAGAATTTGAACTTGGCATGCCAATTCCACTTTCAACATTGATAATCTTTATGCCACCCACAAGTCCTCACCCTCAACTAAATACTATAAAATATCATTTTTCCTATGAAATACTATTCAATTCTACACAGAAAACTGGTATTGAACAAAGGAAAATTCTCTGTTTAGGACTTTCCAAACAGTTACTTTTTGACTCTTGATAAATCTCCTGTTACGTAAGGAGTTATTTATTTCCCTAAGTATGAGCATAAAAATAGAAACAAAAAGAACACTTTTACTTAGAATCAGAAAAAGGCAATTAAAATTTCTAGGGTACATAATGAGGAAAGAAAGCTTGAAAAATTTGACACTCACAGGACATATTGAAGGCAAGAAGGACAGAGGAAAGCAGCACATAACCTATCTAACAAGCTTGTGCAAATGGCTGACATAACAGGGATTAAGAGAGATAGCAAAAAGACAAACTTTACTAACAGCTACAAAGGATAAGAAGTGTTGGAGAGCCATGATCATCCAGAAGAACTAGGAACAGATAGCTATACAGTAGGACCTTTAGAGAATATCCAGGATTGTAAAACCCTAAATATAATAATCTATTTGAATAAAATTATTATAAATAATAGTTTCTTACTTCCCCCTTCCTTACAATCTCACACAGTAACATCCTAGCTTGAGTCACTCTTTGATCTTGCATTGGCTAAACTGTCATAAAAAAACACATTCACATTCCAGAAACAAATCATAGTAGATGACCTTTCAATCCCTTTATATACATAGCATTGCCTTCATTAGATAAAGACGAGCTTTTGTATAGTTCTTTTTTATATGCCATGACCTGATCATGGCTCTTGACAACTTCCTATCCTTTGTAATGCAAAGTAGGTTATTCATTGTTTCTACTCCTCTTGCTTTCAATAATAATAACACCAGTTCTCATATGATCACCAAAATTAAGCAATGTCAAGCCTGATCAGAACCTGGGTGGGTGACTGTTTTGGAATACCAGGTATTGTAAGCATAGATGTGCGGGTGGTGTAATGGATAACAGCTTGGAATTGGAAATCAGAGAGATGAGTTTTAATCCCAATTGGATTTATTATATTCACTTATGCAGAAAATACCCTTAAGAAAGGTATAGATTCATCTCTTTTCCCACAACTATGCATTAATCAGTAAATCATTATTATCTCCAAAAAATTCTTCAAATCTAAAAATATTTTCTGGCTTTAAATAAATTTCAAAAGGTTGATAATCCATAAAAAATAAATTAGTCAATCTTGCTTATGTATTCAAGCCCTCTTTCCTCATTGTGACCCATAAATTTCATCTCGTTCTGACTAATGTAGTAATTTTTCCCAGTTGCATGTGTTGCCTGTGTGTGAAAGTGGAATGAACAAGACCCAAGGCTCTAAATAACTGTTTAACTGCTTTTATTTGTGGTTGAAAGAGAGTGCAAAATAGTAATATTTTGTAGGAAAAAGAATTGGATTTCCCAATTAACAAAGTTCTTGAGTAGATGTTTTGTAGAGAGAGATTCCTCTGCTTATCTCCACAAGGAATGAGAAATCATAGTGTGAAACTACCAGGACAAATCTTCTGCAGCAAGGGTTATGGGTAGTCCTTCGGATAGGTTTCTTAAAGGAAGATTTCTTCGCTTTTTGAGGAATGAGAAATCTGAAGTCAAGCTGCCAGGACAGGTCACATGTCTTCTACAGCAAGGATTGAGAGTAGCTCTTTGAGCCGGGCCTTGAAGGTTGTGGCCGCTGAAAAAGAAGAGTGGAAAAGAGGCCGAATAGTGTTATGATTTCTGGGACTTCCGCTTGTACCCTGCTAATTACTTCTGGTGCTTCTACTGCTGAATTGAGCAAAGTAAGGAAGCCCCCACATGCAACAATAGCCAACAAGTGAGATAGTTATTATAACAAGTATCCTTTTAATTTCTGATTTTCCTTAAAACTTTCTCAATGCCTTTATGTACCATCCATGATATTCTCAGCAACCTAAAAAGTAAACACTCTTAATGTCATCTAATGATAAAAACTAAACAAACTTGCCTTTACAATCAGTGCCAGTCTTGACTATAATGTTAAGTGAATGCATGCAAGAAAAACTCACATAACAAACAGCAAACAGCTACAAATGAGCTGCTTTAACAGTTGCCAGCATCGACAAGCTATCAATTGATTTATGTGAAAGAATTTGATTAATAATGTCTGTTTTTTTTTTGTTTGTAGAACAGAAGTACAAATTGAATGAATTGAATAAATCCAAATCAATAGCAGAAGTAGAGCTAAGGATACTTTACAAGCAAAAGGTGAGTAAAAAAAAACATTGGGATGCCGGCCTGGTGAAACACACACTATACAGCCATGGAAAAGTTGGGAATGCATATATCCGCCCCCCCCCGTAAAGTTAAATGGCAGAGCAGTCTGGACTCTACCTACAGTCATTGATGGTAACCAGTCTATGAAATGGACAACTCTGAATTCAAAACCATATGAAGCCCTGGTGAAGCACATACTATACAGCCATGGAAAAGGTATGAATCCATCTCTTCTTCCCCCAGCTATGTGTTAAATAGGAGGGAAGACTGGGCTTTACAACCATTGTTGGCAACCAGTCTAGGAAAAAGACAAATCTGAATTCAAAACCATATGTAGCCCTAGTGAAGCACATTATATACACAGCCATGGAACAGATTATGGAGTCCACAATTAACTGTGGTGAAGAGTTGTGAATGATTAATTTGTATTTTACAGCTTATCAACACTTTGTGGCTTATTTAAAAATGAAACCTATTTTGGATTGTAGGAGGTTGCTTAAAGTACCCTATTTTCTCAAGTGGTCACTCATTTAAGTATTGACTGGGCTTGATGATCCTTAAGGTGTTGAACAAGAACTGGTGTTTTCAGCATGATTTGATCATTGGCTGTGAACTCTATCATATCAACTGTAGCTGACAGGATAGATAGGTAGGCAGGCAGGCAGGCAGGCAAATGACATTTAGACATCTCAAATTAATCTGACACAAGGCCAGAAGTGATGAGCATTAATTCAGGATTAAATTCACCACTGTAAAAGAGAATCAGATCATTTTTGTCTGAATTTCTGGGATGAGGAGTTAACATTATTTACACTGCATTGAAACCTTGATTCACAAATGCTTCTCATCAAGAACAAATTGGTTCATGAACAAATGTTCCAAACAAAAAAAAAAGTTTCGGATAACAAACATGAAAGTCAGTGACAATGTGGGGTGTCAAGCTGGGAGTATCAGCAGAAGAGCATTAGTTGTGGTGTAGCTTTTGCTCAATACCTAAAAGAAAATAATGTGATGGAAAGGACCAGAGAAAGGGAGATTTAAAAAAAAAAAAGTCAGATAAAAAAGAAAGAGAGAAGGTGAAGTACAATGAAGATAATAAGATAGAAGGCTAGAAAATGTGGGAAGGAGACATTGGTAACTATTTGCACACATGACCTGAAAACATTGGTTGAGATTCTTGATCAAATTTAAATTGTTTGCCTTGAATATATCTGAAATCATTTCAAAAGTTTGAAGAACAAATTGGTTCATGAACAAATTTTCCAAACAAAAAACATCTTGGATAATAAACATGAAAATCAGCGACAATGTGGGGTGACAAGCTGTGAGTATTGTCAGAACATCAGTTGTGGTGTAGCTTTTGCTCAATACATGTCCCTGTTCAAATTCACTGTGCCTTCTCTTAAATTTTATTGTGTTTTGTGTTTTTCCTTAAATAAATTATTAAAAACATAGACAAAAAAAAAATCTCATTGGACAAATTTTAGTAAGACAAATCCCAGTGAGTTCCAAGCAGAGTCGAGTGGTGCTAAGAAACAAAAAAGAGCAAGAGAAGAAACCCCAGAAAGATAGTTACCTGATGTTTTTATGGAAGACAACTCTCTTTCCAAACAATAACATCTCTCCACTTCCCTTTTCTCAGCACCCTCCACTTATGCCATCAACTCTCCTCCAGTAAAATTAAATTAAGTTTTCATCTATATTTTATCAGTTAAGTTTATTTTTTTGTATTAGGTTTAATGATTTTCATTGGTTTTGTGTATGAACTTGTGCACAAAGTGCTTCTGTATAAGTTTAAATGAGCAAGCATCTGTGATCCAGAAATGGATTAATCCATTTTGAATGATTCATATGGGGAAAAATGTTTTCAGTTTATGAATATTTTGGATCTTGCGTGGCTTTCAGAAACAAATTAAATATGCGAAACGAGGTTCCACTGTATTTCTATTTGGGCCATTGTCCATTTCCACTAAGTGCAAGTACATACATCTCAGCCCAGGGATTGAACTCACAACTACTATGTCACCAAACTGTCTTATACTTGTATTAAGTGGAAACTAGCAAGCAGTACTATATAAAAATAAGAACTAGACAAGATATCCCTAAACATGACCGGTGGAACAAGAACAGTCTAACCCCATAGATTAAATAAAGGGTTCAGTCTGGAATTCTCTGTAGTTTACTCATGTTGATATACACCAGAAGAAGTCTGGATGGCACAATGGCTGAAATGTTGTGATAAAAACAACAAAGATGAGGACAATCATCTTAATATAAATAGTGTAAATATAAGAACTAGAGCAACATGAAAAATGACCTTGATTAGAGTGTGTCTGGTGTAGGTAAGAGTTGTGTTTTCTTGGCTTTTTGGAGAAGTCAGGCTCTCAACATAGATGGATGTCAGTCAGTATGTTAATTTGCATGAGAATGATGATGCTTGCTTGTCAATAAATCACAGCCAATCTGTGTCTGTAACTACAACTACATAAGACCAACAGGGTTTTTGTTGAGTTGTGTCTATACCTCATTGAATTGCAGTGGTAAGTCAACATATTATAATGACAATAAAGTATACAGGAAAGAATGAAATAAGAAGTTTACAATGTAACAAGTTTATTCACCAACTGATAATACAGCAGAAAATAAAGGAAGTATTAAATTATCTCTTTTTGAGAGAGTTCCTTAGAAAGGGAGATAAACATATCCACAGTTTACTCTAACAGTTTTTAGTGTTGATGGGGGTCAGGTGGTGGAACCATTGGGAGAGTGCTACTTGGATTTGTGACACTGATTTTAGACAATATGAGCAATAACTAAAACCTCAAAGGATACCAGCAATAATTTTAGCCTGGGGACCAAAGATCCATCACCTCCAGGCAACACCCTACATTAAGAGGTGTAATATTAGAGGTAAATTCTAATGTCTCTAGCAAGACCAGAAATTCCAGGTATTATTATTATAATAAGTTTAGTACCTACCGTTTTATGGACAGCAAGATAATCAAATTTCAAATCTAAATTGTCCATTTATAATACTACATTTATTTGAAAATATATTCAACCAGGGATGAAAATTTAAGAAAATGTAATGTAGAGTATAATTTTTTTCAAATTGAAGTAATTCCTAGAAAAACAGGCTTCTTTTTCTTCTATGTACCATTGAGGGCGTTGGTAATCATGACTTTCCACAATTTCACTATTTTAATACCAAAATATTTATATTTATATTAAATTGCTTAAATATTTTTTTCTAAACACTGAATTAATAAACTTTCATTTTTTATTGAATTTTCTTTTTTTTGTTCTAATTTATAAATGTAACGATTCTAGGACAGAGGTAGTACTATTTTAGTATCACTGTCCCAAAATAGCTGTAAAATATGCAAACACATTTCATAAACTAAATGTACAACTATTATAGGACAGAGTGTTATTTTAGTATCCCTGTTACAAAATAGTTGTTACATTTCCATTCAAATACATATACTAAATGTACAAATATTATGTGACACAGGCTGTACAGGGTGCAATGGTTAAATTGTTACCTAAATTATGCAAAAATGAAAATATCACTGGCATTTCATTTTAAGATATATATTTACCAAAATTACACAGAAATATCTTGAAATACTAAAGAGTAAATTTCTTCAATAAAATCGTCATTGGTTTCACCTACGGTATCTAGATGACTTTGGAATCTCCTGCATCTCTTCTGGATAGTCTACTTAATTAGGTTGGTGGATGCTGCCATAATCCTTGCTTCCAGTTCATCTTTGGTATTAGAGTGTTTTTAGTCTCTTGCTCAACTATGCCTCACACATAAAATTCAAGGGGTTGCAGTCTGGGGAGTTATGTGGCCAGGTGTAAGGGGTGATGTGGTCACATAATTGTCTGACAGCTATGACAAGCTTCTCTTACTTCTGTGGCATGGTGCAGAGTTCTGTTGCCAGGCTTAGAGCTTTCCAACAGCCACCCTCTTGACCCAGAGCAGCACTACCTCTTCAAGGCATTTTTATGTAGTCCTCTGTGTTAAGTCAGATAGCTTGTGGGAAGATGAATGGTGGCATAATGTCGCCATCACTAGTGATCACTCCAAACACCTTCATAATCACCATTAGATTCATCTAACTCTTTCTGAATCTTCTGTACTGTCCTCAGATTGACACCTAAACACTCTGAAATATTTATATTGGAGTTTCTGGCATGAATGCCAAGCAGTACAGCATGCCATTTCCAAATTTCTGGTGGAGTAAGTTGTTATAGTGCTCTTTTTCTCGCAGATAGTGCCCAACTGACCCGACTATACTCTGCAGTTGACAAAATCAAAAACAAACAACAGGTATGCGCAAAATTAAAAATGGCGACAATTTACTCATCACACTCTGTATATAAATTTTTCAACAAAATATGTTTGAATAAAAAATAATCTTTTCTATAAGAAAAGATTATTTTTATCCTTTGTTGTTTTTGTATTTTTTAAAAAAATAACTTTAGCTTCATTTCAATAACAGTCTGTCTATTATCAATTTGATGATTCAGTTTTATCAAAGATTAATTTTCAGAAAGCTGATGTAATACCAATGATGATAACAGCCTTAGAATGTTCTGTCTCATGTGCTGTTCTGTGTTTGATCATTTTTAACAGGAAAAACTGGAAAGAGACGTTGAGAAATTAAATGTCAAATACAGCGTTTCATTGAGAAGGCATCTACAAGACGCGGAGGAAATTGAAGGAGAAATCTACAAGCAAGTGTGTCGCTTAAAATTTTTGAAACTGGAAAATCATATTTTCAAAGAAGTAAGTTAAACAAAAATTGGTACTTATAATGCCATTTGGTTGAAAAGTATAACAATCTTTAAATAAATGAGTTCAACACATACAAAGGAACAAACACTTTCTAGTTTCTGGTCATTGGATCTGATAAGGTAATTTAATTTATGGCCTTTCTTATCCTCAGAGATAATGCATTTTCCTTACACAGTCTTCTTTCATTCTGACCTGAAGAAGCTGGAATAAACAGTTTGGCAAAATGCTGTTTATAGCTTTCCCACTTTGTTTCATCATCTCCACAGAACTGGGGGTAATTTCTGTCTGACCAGGGACAATAGCTTAATGTATTAAAGCATCAGATTGACATACACCTGGTGAAGGTGAAAATGTTGTAATAACAAAGATGAAGACAATAGTCCACATGAAAATAGAACTTGGTGTAAATATAACCCAGAAAAGCAGAGAAAAAAGCATTCTTTAACAAACTTCTGAACTTCTACTGTGAGTGAGAAGGTGACTGACAATATGTTTCTTTGGACACTGCATTAGATTACTTGTTTGTTAGATGAGTCATCAGTTTGCATTATCTATGTAGGGATACGTAAATGACTGCCTAATTAGCAGAGCTAAGGCATAGACTATATAAGTGCCCAAGCAGTAAGGGAAAAGCAGCTCTTGGTATACAAGATAAACGACTACCGCTGAACTGATAAAATATGAAGGAAATCCTACTTCATAACATTTTAATTTGTTGAACTGGGATATTTTCTTTTGTTGAAGGAAGATATATATTTGTGTTGGCAATATCTAATTTTCGTACCCCCAAAAAATGGTGTGTGGTGTGAAGATGGAAATAAGCACACAGTCAATCATCAAATGACAAAAAAATAGTTTCTGAGTCAGAGGATCTGCGCATCCTTCTGGTTAATAAATTAATCCTTTGAGAATAAATATTTAGCATTTTTCAACCAATGGGCCGTTTTCCTGCCAACAATAAAAAAACATGCTTTGTGAGTATATAAGCAAAGTCACCAGACCAGACAGATCAGTAAGAAGCAGCAACATATGACAACAGATTGACGATACAGCTTGGTTTAAATTCATCCCCTCATTCACCCATCTTCCTCACCAAACTATGTTCGTCTCTCGCTCAACTGTGGCCCATACATAATAATCAAGGGTTGCAGTCTGGGGAGTTAGGAGGCCAGATGTAAGGGGTGATGTGGTTGCAGAAATTGTCTGACAGCCATGACTGGGTTCTCCTGCTTGTGTGGCATGGTGCAGAGTCCTGTTTTCAGATATATGGTCTTCTAGCAGCCACACACTTGATCCAGGGCAGAACTATCTCCTCAAGTCACTTGTAGGCCTCTGTGTTGAGTTTGAGGCCCTGTTGGAAAATGAATGGATGTATAATGTCGCCATCACTTGTGATCACTCCAAACATCTTCATAATCACCATTAAACTCATCCAACTCTTTCTGAATCCCCTGCACTGTCCTCAAGCACTCTGACATGTTTGTATTGGAGCTTTTTACTATACTGTGCAGTTGATAAAACAAAGGTAATTGAGCTTTACTTTTGAAGTAAGTGAAGTTTTTCATGGCTGAGTGTTCTAAAGCACACCTGGTTTGAAGATGGTTTCACCAATAAAAAAAAGGGACACAATTTCTATTCCTGACAAAAGGCATATTTTATTTATTAAGATTTTCACTTACCTATTCCAGTAGATGGCATTTATGTTGTTTAAAAAAAAACAAACCAAACCACATGTATCCACTAAATATAATATTTATACTAATAATAAATCTTTCCATATGTAAAGTTCTGTGGTGGTGGTGAAGGGGCCGACACCTCATTTTGACTCTGTGTTGTAGAATTTCATTGAAGCATTAAACCTTTTGTTATTCTTAACCAAGTTGTAATGTTAAGTTCAATTAGTTTGTTTTCTTTCTAAAGAAAGCAAAAGAAATTGTTTTTTAACAAAGTTAAAAATGGTAGCAAATCTTCTTATCATAAAATTCTAAGTTTTGTCCTTAATCCATTTGTGATAGCTTCACTTAACAGATAAAATATTAAGTTATTATATAAACAGGAAAATCATTTCATCTTGAACTAACATGATACATACATACACAGACACAATATATAAAGTATAAGACAGGATACAGAATCCAGACATTTGTTTTAATTCTTTATCCTATCTTATACACATATTGTTGACATGGAGAACAAGGACAGACATTAAAACATGAATTTATTGCTTTCGACCCATTCTGAAAATATGATGAGGATTTACTTTAAATTTAATGTAGAAAAGCTGGGAGAATATATAAATAAATTTTAGCAAGAACAAGAAAATTGTAAAGAAAAGATACAGAATAAATATTAACAGCTTTTTTTACAAAAGTCACACAATTTCATTCTTTTCTTTGATCATGAGATGATACCAGCTTAGTGGAAAAAGTACTAATGATTTATTATTTAAGCATACACACAATTTCTTTCCTTTGTTTCTTATCAGATGAAGCCTAGTAAGGGCAACGTGTCATCTTGTTTCAATAAAACAGTTTTTTATTTATATATATATATATATATATATATATATATATATATATATATATATATAGGCAAAAAAAATAAAAAGTTAAAAAACATATCTTCTTGACTTCAAGTTTCACAGATGCTATCCACTTTTTATTATTATTGAACTATCTACCTACTGATGGGCGAATAATATCTATGAAACTTGAAGTTAGGAAGATAAGTTCCTGAACTTTTTACTTTATTTGTTTACTATTAATTGCTTCATTTTCTTAATACTGAACACTTTACTTACAAAATTGCTTGTCTTCAGAAATACATTTTCTTTTGATGAAACACAATCTTCATTATCATACACATACACTCACATATATATACATATATATGTATGAATGCGTGTGTTTTCTATATTCAGGAGGAAAAAGTGTTCAATATTGAAGATGAAGTAGTTGTAGATATAAACAGTGTGAACATAGGAATCAACACTTTATGGTGACTGTTTTATGCTTCAAGCAATCTTTTGCAGGTTCTATATATAGGTTACTGGTGTATTAAGGAAAGTGGGTGAAATAAGAAACCGGCCTTTCCCATTTCTTTTGTTTATAGTAAATACCTTAGGTCATTTATGCTCATGGCCTTTAGCTTATTTATTATTTTAAATTTATTTATATATTTTTTTTTTGTATTTTGGTTTATTAAAGTAAAGATTTAGTTTAAAGGATTTTATTTAGTCTTTTTGTTTCATGGCACAATTGTAAATAGCATAGTAGGAATTTGTTTTTGCAACTCCATTTTGAAATGCTCTATTAATGTTTTTTTTGTTTATTTTTTTTTTATTGTACACATATGAATTTAGTATAAATTCAGTCACTACTTTCAATGATCCTTCCCACTCTACTGGCAGCCTCAGCAGCAATCTCCTTTTAGATATGAGTGACTCTCCTCACCATCTACAAAACTGGAAAAAAAAAAGATGTATCAATAATATAGAAGATGTATCTTCCTCACCATGTGTTTATAAACCAAGATGAAGGCAGTCCAAATGCTTGATTTATTTGTTGTCTTTCAGGGAATTGAAAACTATAAGCTGAATATTGAAGAAACTGTTCAGTACAACAAAAATGAAAAGGAATTGCAAATATCACTGAAAGAACTGCTCTTTCAATTGAAAAGTAAGAACAAAATTTCAATTTCTTTTTGAATCTATAGAATGATAACTCATCATTATTTACACTATTTACATTTGGACTATTGTCCACATCTTTGTTGTTGTTATCACAGCATTTTGGTTGTTGTGTCTTCCAAGCTTCATTTGGTGTATATCAATCTGGGTAACTGTTATGGTAATTTGCCCACACATGCATGCAGCTATAAATAAAAGCAGGTACTGCCTTTTAGAGAGGGAAGTTTCCAGCAGTCAGCTCTGATAGTCGGGCCGAACATTCTTGCTGTAACACTTTCGTTTGTATTACTGTTTCCATTAATATATTTAACTCAATTTCTCTCTTGTGTCTTTATTTCTGGCCCTAACATGGCCACATCATTAACCTACAGGGAATTCTAAATTGAACTCTTTATTTAATCTTTATTTGTCTACCCCTGTAGATTAAATAAAGGGTTCAGTTCTAAGTTCCCTGTAGGTTACCCAGATTGATACACACCTGATAAAGGCCAAAGAGCAAATGTTGTGATAAAAACAACAAAGTTGAAGTTGATTGTCTGAATGTCAATAGTGTAAACAAAATTTCAATGTATATTTAAAAGTTGCTTTGGACATTAAATAATTGAGGGAGACTTGTTTTTGAAGCAGTCAAATCAGCAAGAAACAAAATTTAATTTGGTTGTTCAGAAAATTAAGTATTTTTACAGATGAAATAATGTGATACTATGGACACCCACAATTAAATTGAAGAGGTGGTTTTACCTTAATCTCAAGTTTTTTTGTTTGATACACCAGCAGACAGTTCCTTTTTGGTTCAGTCTTCTAAGTGGCATCCACTTTGATGGAAGGATAACACAAATGTATAGGGTTAGATGAGGGATTTTCAGAGATCAAGTGGCAACAAAACCAGAAATAGAGTATATCTGGGTGCATTTCTATATTAACAGTCATACTCGGGCTCAGAGTTCTAGTCTGTCATAAAGGATGTGTCTATTGAGTGGTTCTGAAGCCTTCATTTCATTGGTAGGAGTAAGCGTTGATATAGCAGAAGTTGCCTCAAGTATCAACTACCTACCCACCCAGATGAGCAGGCAAAGCCCTGAATAAACACTTACATCTAATAAGAGTTTACATTTCTTTCATTGTGTTACCTTGCAAGCATATAGCATTGTTATAGTGGAACACACCTATTCTATAGTTAATAGACTCTCCCACCTATAATAAGTAGGAGTAGTAAGAGTAACAAGAAGGTCGTTCAGTGAGTTGGTCAGTCAGTCGATGTCAGACGACCGTTAGTCGGATATTAAAGTATCAGTGACCACCACTAGATTACTGCGTCATTAGCTATTATATCAAGTTCCTAATGTTTTGTACGTCAAACCTATTTTAGGACCGACTTAGTACAAATACAAGCCTCCACTGTGAAAACACTACATAACAAGCATGCCCTTCCCTAGCTTTCAGTACACACTGACAAAATCGAGAATCAGAAAGCAGTATGGCATGATCATTGGCCAGTTGGCAGAGACTTTGGGTAAGGATTGCATTGTATGCTTTCAATAATAACCCCTTCAAATGTAAAAGACATTTAAATTTATGTATCAAAATATTTCACTGCTAAGAAAACATTCCAGGAATTTGAATAAATTAAAATTTGAAGCTGTTATATACAAAGAATTGAAATGTTGAGATAGTTCCACCCACTTCATGATGAGATTTCATCTTCTCTTGGCTTTAAGACTTGGCTGTAGGTTTGCATTCTTTCTGCTTATCAAATATTGCATAAATCTTTAATATTCACTAAAAATAGGGTACTTCCACGGACTGCTCGCCAAGATCTTATGCAATTCAGGCTCTGGTTTAGAAAGACCTGTTTAACAAGTATAATATTGGAGGAATTGAGACTTACCTCATACAGTCTCAGTTGCGGTGGACTGGTCATATCTTGAGAATGTTTGATGACAGGAAACCCAAGATCCTAATGTACAACCAGTTAGATCAATGTTACAAGAATATAGGATGCCTATGGCTTAGATATAAAGACAAGCTGAAGAGCAAATTGTCAACAGTCAATATACCTCATGACACCCTTGAGTGGATAGAGTGGAGATCAACATGCTTTAGTAGACTCAGCAGTTTTCAATCTGCTAGTCTGAATTGTCTTCAAGAAGTGAGAGCAAGATCTAAAAGGTAAGCCAATCTAACAGTGACCTCATCCCACTATCCTCACTCTTGCTCCAGATGTTGCAAATCACTTGCAAGTCTTAAGGTTATTGCACAAAATTCATAACAAAATCAATTGGTTAAGTTGTCAGATCGTCATATATTGAAACCGACGGGAGAGTCCATTGCAAATATATATATATATATATATATATATATATATATATATATATATATATACACACATTCAACATCATCACTTGATAAAACACCAGAGGTGTTGAAACAAAATGGCTATTTTTGTAGTGATTTTATAACATATTTATGTTATAATTTTTTAAATAAATAATTATATCTGCTCTACTCTGTATTGAGCACTCTTTTAAGAATAGTAATTCTTGGTTATTGGAATTCATTCCATATACACCAATTATATACTTTCAGTCTTAAATATTTCTTGAATGTGGTATCTGATTGTCTAGGTCAATGTATGTGGATGTGTGTACATGTATTTATCGGTGTCTATGTGTATTGAAAGTGCATTCACTTTTAATTGTGTATGTATGCATGTGTTTGTTTCTCTTCTTTTTTTTTTAATAAAGGGCCGTGGAGATGTTCCCAGTCTCATCTCTTTTTGTGTGTATATATATATCTAAATATGTTTGGGTGCTTATGTATTATAATCTGAGTGTGTTTGGGTTGTTTTACACGTGAGGTTAGGACCCCATTCACACACTTGGGATTAAAATGTATACATATATTGTCAGAGGACCGGATGACAGATAAGCATCTATTTTAACGTAATTCCAATGAAGAAATAAATTGAATAACATATGTATTTCTTCTTTTCTCCTCAGTAATTTTATAATTTTAAACTTAATAGTGATTAAATTTGGATTTTAAAATTGGTAATTTTTGCTTTTAATTTGAATTTCAAATTTTATCATATAATTTAATAATTATTGGTTAGAATAAATTCTTTTTTTAATATTACCCCTATTTTAAAGATCTGAATAGCTATTATAACATGACTTCGTTATCAAGCTTTTTGAATTTTCTTATACTTGTATTTTCATTGGTCATTCTAGCTTTTGTAACAACGTTTTCCCCTTGCGAAGGATCGTTAATTAATTTGAAACTTTTGAAACCATTTATTTTACATTCAACATCATCACTTGATAAGACACCAGAGGTGTTGAAACAAAATGGCTATTTTTGTAGTGATTTTATAACATATGTTATAATTTTTTAAATAAATAATTATATATATATATATATATATATATATATATATATATATATTTTTTTAAATTCAGAATCTTAAATTTTATCAACAAGGAATAAAATAATTATTATAGATAAATAAAATAATTAGGCTCATATCTTTGGTAATAATTATAATTTTTTTATGACACATTGGTTTCATTTGAACAAAGTTTGAATCTTTTTTTAAAAATGCAATGTTACTTTCAGGAGGAGATTCATAATTATGGTTTATGGCCATATGCCATTGAAACATTGGTTCCTGTAGAGTAACCGGTTAAGCAACATCGAGACTGGTCAGTACTTAGGTGGGTGGCCACTTGGGAATACCAGGTGGTGTAAGCTTGGATGTGCAGGTGGTGTAATGGATAATGGCTCAGAATTGTTAATTGGAAAACTGAGTTCCAATTCCAGTTCAGTTTGTTATATTCACTTATGCACAAATGCCCTTGGGAAAGGCATGAATCCACCTCTTCTCCCCACAAGCTATGGGTTAATTAGTAAGACTTGTATCACTAAAACCATTATTATGTCAAAAAAAAAAAGTATACAAAATATTTAGATTTCAGAATTAAATAACTTATAGAGGCTAATATGCTGCTTAACACAAACAGCAACATTAATAATTATATAAAATATGCACATAATTAGGCCACCAAAGATGGAGGTGATTAGAAAGTTGATTCTTATTTTAACAGAATCTACAATGTACTTATGAAAAAAGATTTGGATTAGAAGTAAATAGAATTGAAAACTGTATTTATTAAGCACAAGGAAATTTAAAAGAATCCTTTCTGTATTTTTCTTTTTTTTTAGGGGAATTCTTGGAAAAACAGAAGAAAATAGATGAAGTAGGAGAGGTAAGGAAGAAAAAGAAGTTAAAAACTTTCTTTTTTTTAATTTTAATCCTTTTTAAATTTTTTTTTTAAATATATACAAAACAGTCTGTCTGTGGATGACTATATATATATATATATATATATATATATATATATATATATATATATATATATATATATATGTAAATATATGGATATAGATCCAACAGTATGAAGAAAAATATACTGAAAAACAAACGAAAATTGTAATATGCGATTATGCTGTTTTAATGTTTAATGTCAATGTGACGATGACGTGATCATATTTAAATGGAATGCTGATCTTATAAAAGACTAGCAGTAGAGCCTGGCGTTGCCCGGGGATATAACAGTAAGAGATAGATCAAGTATTGACCATCATAAAGGCTGAAAAATAAAATTGACAAAGATTATTGTTTAAGGTTGACGAACACGCATGTCTTAATTAGTTTTTATTTTTTTTTTTTTTATGAATTGGTCAAACCTAAACTCAAACAAAAACATTGTTTTCAATCGTTATGAGTCTATCGATTGAATAGAATTTTATTATAAGCAATTGTCTTGTAAATGGAATTTTTAATGCATTCCGAATGTAAAAATAAAGAAAAAAGTGTGCAAGACAATAAGAAACACTACCTGCCAAAAAAAAGTGAAGTTTTGTTGAAATCGGTTGAAAAATGTAGGAAATCCGATCCCATATATAAACGAACACACACACACACAAACAACCTGGGTTTTATAAGTATAACTCGATATGAGTTGTCCCCCTTTCATTCTCGTGATGCCTCTTAATCGTGTTTTCAAATTGATTTTGTGCAAAAACAATTGTGTTTTTCCAATTTTTGGTGCTGTCAGAACGACTGCAAGGTAATTTTACGTAGTCCTGTGAAGTTTTGTTGAAATCGGTTGAAAAATGTAGGAAATCCGATCCAATATATAAACGTACAGACACACACACACACACACACACAACCTGGGTTTTATAATAAGCATGATTTCAGTTATCTGTTTGGATTGGTATTGCTTTTATGTCCATTGTCTTTTTCATGTTGAATTATATATGGTCTATGTTAATCATGTTTTATGAATATGTCCTGAACATGGTCTATTAGACCAAAACGTCCGACGTTGACATTAAACATTAAAACAGCATAATCGCATATTAGGATTTTCGTTTGTTTTTTCAGTATATTTTTCTTCATATATATATATATATATATATAAATAAATAAAACATCTAGCCACAATGAAGAGCTGTGATACAGCAAAACAGTCTGTCTGTGGATGAATATATATATGTGTAAAAATATATAGAAAATAGAAAAGAACTTGTTAGGTAAATAATCCAAAGTTCTTTAGTATTTTTGTTATTATTTTTAAAAAACAGTGCTCGATACAAAAGTAGAGCCTAAATATAATTATTTATTTAAAAATATGATTCCATCGCTACATAAGAGTTCTCATGTTTCAAAACAAGAGCCAAAAACTTCAATATAATTATTTGAATTAAATTGAATTAAAGTACCAAGCTCTGTTCCATCTTCAAGCGAAATTCCTGAAATTTATGCGTTTTATAAGCATATTCATTATTAAAATTAAAATTACTATGGTAACAGCTAGAGCAATTAATTAAAAAAAAGGGGCGTAAGGGTTAACAATTTGTATCAATATCTCAGTTACATTCAAAGAGGTCAAGTCAGGGTAAGGTTGGGGTGTCTAAATTCAAAGTGGAAGATGACATCGGCTAGTCTGGTTAAGTGTCTATGGAGATTTATTTATTTTTTATTTATTTTTTATTTTTTTTCTGAAAGGGTTTTGTGTATATAAAAAAAACTATCATGATTCGCTAACATTTGTTTTTTCGATGACTTCATAAAGGTTTTTTTTTTCTTTTTATTGGGTACGGCATTTAAACTTTTTATTTAGACTATGGAGTTTTCAGCTCTTGTTTTGAA
This sequence comes from Acanthosepion pharaonis, assembly GCA_903632075.3. Lineage (NCBI taxonomy): Eukaryota > Metazoa > Mollusca > Cephalopoda > Sepiida > Sepiidae > Acanthosepion > Acanthosepion pharaonis. Next base: position 969,328 of record CAHIKZ030001369.1, on the reverse strand, counting down.
ACATGAGAACTCTTATCTTGGGATGGAATCATATTTTTAAATAAATAATTATGTATATATATATATATATATATATATATATATAACAAAATCCAAAAGTTTATATTATTATTATAGTTGTTCCTACTACTACAATATACAAAGATGCAACTAAAACCTTTCCAAAGAACTGTCCTGGGTATGACGATAAACTACATCCGCGCTCAGGGTAAGACAATAAACTACGTCCAACAGCAAGGCCTCTGATCAGAAGGCTTTGAGGAGCATGGAACCACCTCTTAATTGCTGGTGTTCCCAGGTCCACCCTGACCTGGGGTGGTAGCACCTGTTAGGATCCCAGCTATGGGCAAATAATTAACACTGAAAGTGAGGTAAAAAAGCATTTTGAAAGTGCAAAAATACGTTTAATACCAGAAGTACTTTGTAAAAAAATTATTACCAGAAATAAATTTTTGAAGAAAATAAACTATTACCAGCAATATGTTTTTGAAAGTAATATTACCAGCTATACAATTTTGAGGAAAAAAATATTTCCAGAAATAGATTTTTGACAAAACAAAAATATTACCAGGAAAAAAAAAATTGTCGGCATTAAATGACTCGTTGAGGTTGATATGCTGTAAAACAAAACAAACCAAACAATATTTTACTGCATTTTATATTTCTTTCATTCAGACTGTATTTCCTTTATCTCAGGTTATGAATAAAATTTCAAATGCTTTGATTATTATGTAGACTTACATTTAAATATTTGTTGACTGACTTAAATATATCTTTTATAAAGTTCTGCCTGAATTTCTGGTATGAAGAGTTATTATTTACACCATCTACATGCTGACTATTGTGTAACAACAACAATGAGTACAATAGTCTGCATGTAAATAGTTTAAATGATCTCTTATAAAATACACTTTTCCTGAATAAATACATTTATAATTAAATAAGATTATACTGAAATTCAATAATTATGTAATTCTGGGTAAATGCATAAAATTTTCTTGTCAAAAGTGCAATCTAGTTACAGGAAATCTACTGTGCAAAAAAAAATGTTTTGGAAATAGTTCATCAGGAAATTTAATTTAAATCATTTTTAATTGGGCTTTAATTACCTTATGAATTTAATTTGCTCGCACTATTCAATTTTATTCATTTATTTTTTTAATTAAAAAATTGAGAATCAAGAGTTTCTTGTGAATTTTTTGTTTTTTTTTCTAATTTTTTGTCACTTACTTTTTATGTTAGTCATCTTACTTTTTATGTTAGTCATCTTACTTTTTATGTTAGTCATCTTAATTTTTATGTTAGTCATCTTACTTTTTCCTCTCTTTCTGATCTTACACATTCTTTTGTCTTTTTTTCTTAAATATTTCCTTGTTTCTTTATTTTATTGTGGCATGGGGCTTCAGGGTTAAAATGAACAATTGATTTACCCATGCTAAGAAGGTTAATGGAGGCAGATAATAACAACGGTAACATGCTTGATGTGTCAGTAGCTCGTTTCAGGAAAATAAATTCAGAAATTTTTAAAGTCCATAGTTTCAATGAATTGTCATGAAGCAGAAATGTTCATACAACATATTAAATGATCTGACACAAAATAATATTCAAAACTTTAAAACAAATTAAGAGAGTTGTTCATAGAAGTGTTATACGGTTGTATACATTCAAAAGTAGACAAAGAGAAATTGTTTGAAATACTTAACTTTCTTGGATTGTTGAAATAAAGTTCTCTGAAGTGCCAAGTGCTTGGTTAAGGCTGATAATATTATTAGTAATTTGACACTGACGAAAATCTGAACACTGGACGTGTGAACAGAAATGAAACTTTTCACATCAGACTCTTCTCTTGTTGATTTAATTTTTTTTTCCTTATTTCCTACCAAAAAGGATTTCACATAGGCTCACTATTTTCTTTCTAGGCTCAATGGCTATTTCCTGTGAAAACACTTTCATTGGTTCAAAGAAAATTTTGCATAGGCTTGTGAATTTGTTTTTGTCTTTTTCTCAGCTCACCAGCGAATCTCTGTGAAGTCAAAGTTTTCACTGGTCCAAAGAAAATTTCGCACAAGTTTGCAAATTTAACTCTGTCTTTTTCCTTGGCTCACCTGAATTTGAAGGCAGTGGGTAAAGGGAGTTATTATTATTATTATTATTTTGTACTCACCACAATTTTTCTTTCATTCATATTTCTATCTGCATTTTTTTTTAATTTAGTTATTTGTTTCTTGATTTGCATTTTACAACATTAGTAAATATGTATTTAGTATTTACTAGTAAGTTTACAGCCATATCATGTTGAAACATTGGTTCTTGTCTGATCACCAAATTTAAACAATGTTGAAATTGACAAGTTTTCCCATTGCACTTAAGCAGGCATTAAACAAATGAGAGCATTATTGTCTCCTTGATCTTCTCTTTCTTTTACTGAAACCAACCAGCATCTCTGATATGTCTTTTCTGGTGATCAAAATGGAATAGTCCATTATTGAAGAGATATTGGAAGGGTGTAACATGTGCTAACTCGCTAAGGAACAAGCAGAATTATAATATAATGCTCTCTTATTAATGATTTATGATTTATTTTGCAGTTGGCTTTGCATAGAGACACTCCATTCATTGACCAATATAGTGATGTGTTAGATGTGATCAATTTTAATATCTCACTGATCACTACAGCTTTAGTGCGAATCATCCAAGAAATTGATATGCTAAATTCCAAATGGGGAAACCTTGAAAAGATGAGACCATTTTAAGGTAAGTTCATTCTTTCTGTTCACTCATCAATTTGTAATTCTATGCCAATGTTTTTTTTATTTTTGTTTTTATTTCATTTGTTCAATCAAACTCCACTTGAGCAAGTAGAGATATAAAAGTCAGTTGGAAGATGATCTTGGTTTTGGAAATAACATATTTTCATCTGCTATAGTTTTTGTTTTCAAAAGTAGTGAAAAAAGTGGGGTGGGGTGGGGGGCTCATTTTTTTTTTTTCACAAATAAAATCAATGATTAAAGGGATGTGCAGGTGGTGTAATGGATAGCAGCCCTGAAAAAGAAATTGTTAGATTCACTTTCACATAAATACCTTTGGGAATGGAATAAATAGTAGAGCAAATATGGCTCTTCACCATTGGTTGATAACCAGTTTAGGTGAATGACAATTCAAAACTGTATCTAGCCCTGAGATTGAAAGTATATTTATAAGACCAGTGCATCACAGTCTATATTATAATGATTTGATTTCTTTATTTATTACTGTAGCATATAAAAATCGATAAAGCAATTTCCAATCTAATTTTAAAAATAATCTATTCAAGGGAGATAACTAAATCTCTGTAACATTGGCGAAGGATTGGCAAATGAGAGAACTCATCTGACAGGGATGGTAGAAAACTGTTAGAGTATGCTTCCAAGCCTGTCTATCTTGGGGTCACTCTGGACTGGTCCCTTACATACAAGGGCTATACTGCAATGACTAAAGCGAAGGTTTGATCAAGAAATAACATCCTAAAGAAGCTGGCTAACAATAAATGGGGTGATGATGCTGGTACAACCCACACCACAGCTCTATCACTTTCCTACTCCACAGCAGAATATGCCTCACCAGTATGGATCAGATCATCACATGCAAAGAAAATCAACCCTGCTTAAACACCTCTTGAAGATCAATCACTGGGTGTCTGAAGCCAACCAAAGTAGATGACCTCTACATGCTTCGTGGCATTGCCCTCCCCCTTACATCATAGAGACAGAACACTCCAAACTTGAGAAGTTGAAGCAGGAATTCCTCATCATCTACTCCATTGTTGTGAACCAATGACAAAGAGGCTCAAGTCAAGACACATCTTTCTAGGGTCAAACCACTGAACAAGAGTCAGATTCTGTCCTTATGGTGCGGCCATCTTAACAATGTGGAACACAGGCTCTCTTTCAGCCCTACAGATTCCCTTTCCCTGGCTCCAGTGATGCTTGGCCCTTCTGGTCCTGCCTGAATGACCTCTGAATAGCTGTTGGTCACTGTAGAGCCAACCTTTAGAAGTGGGGGTATGCCACTAATGATGATGATCCCACCTCCCAATGTGGGAAATTACAAACTATGAAGCATCTTCCAGTTTACCCCAATCTTGAAGATTCATGCACACTTAATGACCTTGAAACCTTAACACTCCATGCTGTTAATAGGGCAGGTTGATCTTTTACTTTTTTTTAGAAAATCAAAATTGCACTCAGTGCAAAAGCTGGGGTTTGATGTGATAAGTACTGACAGCAAAAGTTAGCTTTTATTGATCTTTGAGCGTTTAGGTTTAAAGTTCATCTGAAAAAATTTACAGAAATACCTCAATTCTGCTGGTTTTTGCTTACAAACTGACTTCCAAATTTTACTATTTCAAAAATAGATCCAAAGAAAGTCGATATCTTTTGTATTAGATACATTGAATGGAAAATATATCCATATCAGTATTCTAATTATGAATCATCACAAGCAAAACATGCGCTTTTTTTACTGTATTTGATAAGTGAAAACTAAAAATTGTAAAAGATTACAATAAGAGCTAATCTATGAATAGGACCTTACACCATTTGTTTGGCTATAATTAATAAAAACAAAAAATAAAAGTGTATATAACACCAAAATACTTCTAGGCACAAATTATAAGACATTTTTTTAAATTTAAATTGAAAAATCACACTAAAACTACTACACGGTATAACATATTACATTATAATATAGCTAAATTGTTCAGTAAAATTTTCCTTTGAAGTAAATGAAGGTCTTATTCAATGGCACAATGATTTAGTAATAATGTGCTTGTGCCTTGCTTCTTCACCATATACAATCTGTGAAACTTCAGTAGTTAATTTAACCATTCTTTCCACACCTTTCCATTGTGCAGCTAAATTTAGCAACTCCATTCTTTAGAATCTCTTGCAGTTCATTATTTGAGAAATATTCCACAAGCGCAGCTTCACAAACTCCATTTTACAAGAGGTTAATCAAATTTTTGTCACGTCAGAGTCGATTCTTTGTAATTCTTTTTAATCTCTTCTCTGGTGTCTCACTACTTCTGAAACAAAAAAATATTTTTATGGTGTAAATTTTTTAATGTAACATTCTGTATTTCAGTCAACTATTGATTTATTCTCTGGATCATGTTGAAGATATACAGTTGTTTGTTATGGAATTTATTATCCCTTATAATTTCAAACCAACTAACTGTATATATTTCAATTATAAATTTTATAAGGTTGTACAATTGATCATAGAGTTCTGGTAGATAGGAACCATTGGTCCATAAACACATTAACCTGATGGTTAAAGTTAGCTATCTTGTTTGATTTAGAGACCCAATTTTCCAGGCAACAAATCTAGGGTTCACTTTCCCTCAAAAAATTCCTCCTGCATATTCTAAGAGCAGTCTTTGGTAACCACTTTAATCTTCCATTACTCCTGCAGTAAGATAGAAGTTATTTAGAGAGCTATTGATAGTGTTAAATTCTACCTGGAGCAAATCCTGGTAATCATTTCTGCAAAGTTTCCTTAGAGGAACAGCAAAAGTAGTAGGGCTTCTTGAAGTTCCATCAATGTGCTTAAGAACAGCTCTAAATGGATGATCATTTTGACGAAGTAAACAGCCACTGGTCTGCAACTTTCTTTTAAGTTTTTTTCTCCAAAGCTCTAACAACCCCTGTTTCACAACCAGTGTCTGTACTGGTATTGACCACAAGAACTGCCTTGATAGAATTTATGCTGCTGAATTCTTCTGAAACAGCAGTGACTTCCACTGCTAAAACAACACCAGTTGCACCAATGTAAGAGATAATTCTGTAGGTGAGATATCGACTTTCTGTGTCTAACTCTGGGGAAAGCCAAGTGGCACTCTGCTCCTTTGGTTTTCTTTTTTTTTTTTTTTTCAACATTTTCCTTTGTAATCATTTTGTATTAACACCAATGCAGATGATATTTTGATGGGTGGTTACTTTTACTCTAGCCTTTTTCCTGTCAATGATAATGTCCTTAAAGCTTGAATGGAGAAATCCCATATCTTGTAGGTCTAATAAAAAGGTATTAGCAAGCCATACCCCCAGGTAAAGCTCTGTGTGCAACACTAGATGCGTGTGGTGTAGCAACTCAATAATAATAAAAATAAATAAATTAATTAATAAACTGCTAATAAAAGTTGTTCTCCTGAGTTGCCTTCACTCTATCCAGCCATAGTGGCATACCAAAGATTATACATCAAGCAGAAGCTTTTAAGCAAGTAAATCTAAAATGTGGAGGAAATAAACAACAAAACTAATCTCTGGACACATATTAAGTGTTTAATCTCATTTTTAATGTATTTTAAATTTATTCCAAAATGAAAATACATTTTTATATGCTCTTCTTTTGTGTTGTCTAGCTCTTTGACATGATCTATCCTGTCTACAGCAGGTTATGCACTGTGTGCTGTGTCCCATCAGGATGTTGTGGAAAAATTGACAGTTCAGGTGGGAGGAGTAAGGTACTTACCTGGGTTGTTAAAAGTTGTTACCTTCTTTTTACCAATTTTTTTATTCTTACAAGGTCTCGTGACTTGCTATCACGTGATCACTGGAATTGTTATATAAAGGAAATGTTTTTTCCTCATATTTTACTTTTATTATATGACACAAGTTATCTGACAGAGAAGCTACATTGCGGAAGTGGATATTTTTTCTGCAACTTAAGGTAAGTACCTCAGCTCATTTCCCTGGCTTGCACCATCATGGATTTTTTTGTTTTGGCTTGAGAAAATCTCAGCCCAAGACAAAAAGAAATCATGGGCAATCATGGCTCTTCACAACTTCCAATCCTTTGTAGCTCTTAGCAATGTTTGTCTTTTTATTATCCCTCCCAGTTTCTGTTCTGCCAACCATTTACACAAGCTTGTTAGGTAGGTTATGTGCTGTTTCTCTATTTATATCTATTCATTTTCAAAGTGAACTCATATTTTTTTTTGTCTTACAGAAAATTCCGTCAGGCCTATCCTTCCTAAAGGTTTTCAGTTTTTGATGAAGCCAGAAACAGACAGCTTGAAGTTTTACAATTCTATAATATACAAAATAAATGAATATATTCAAATTAACAAAAGACTTTCTGGAATTCTCTATCAATCTGATTAACTGAATTATTTACTTAAAATTGTTTTACTTTAGAATGAAGAAAAAAAAAATCTTGTAACATTAGTTTTTTTTTGTTCATTTAACGATGATAAGATTAAACTCAATGTTCTTAAATAGCCTCATCAGATCAAGACTTTCATATGGATGTCATGCATGACATCTAACTAGTTTAGATATTTCTGAATTATCTATATACAACCATTTTCTCAGATCAGTGATTGAAAATGGCTTCAAACAAATTAACCCTGTAGGTCTTAAAGAAGACAACCCTTCATCAGATCTCATAGACTGGAACTACAGGATCACAAATAAAATAATTTACCCAATAATAATAATAATAATAATCCTGTTACTTGAAGAACAGCAGCAATGACTAAAATTCTTTGAGTCACATGTGCTATTCCTTTTAGTTGTTGCCATTGTTGAAAATCCTCAAGTGATGTGGTTTCTGTTATTTTGTACAGTTCTTTGAAAGTTCATTATAAATTGATCTCCTTATGGAAGCCAAAACAACATATGCTCATATCACATGATTTCTTTAAATAAAAAAAAACAATTTTTTTTAAAATTAGTAATCTGGAGTGCTTTTTTCACATGTTACTATCAATTAAGCACTTCAGATTATGATATGTAAAAAATCACATGTTATGAGCATATTTTGTTTGTCTTGACTTCCATAGGGTTATCACTTTACAATAAATTTACAAGGAAAACAGAACACCAGTATTAAATTTAATAAAATTAAAAAGAAAAATTGTTTGACATTCATTAGCCTATAGTAATTTGAAAAAAAAAATCGTTTTTTTTTTTTTTTACAAGTTTTTTTTTTTTATTATTTCTAATTGCATTGTCTATTGTTCAAATTCCACCACATAGACAATTGTGTCCTATTTTATCCAGGATAGTGCATTGTTAATCTACTTATAAGCAATAACATTAATTTCTCTCATATTTTTTTCTTACATTTCATAACAAGTAGGCATTTGAATCAAAGCAAATGCCAATTTTCTAACCATTCTTATTGTTTTATTGAGATCGTTTATTGCACACCTGGTCCAGATAAATCCCCAAACCTTCCAGCTGTTTGAAAAGCTGTTCAGCAACGCTGTTCACCTGCTTGCTGTTATGATTAAGGATATTCAGGACCCCACTCAATTGGTGCATCATTTCTGTATCTTGACAGTTGAGTGTCTGAAAATAAATACATCTCACCTTTAAATCAGTATGTAGCATAAAAAAACAAAAGGTAAGAATTCCATGATATACTATAAACTATTTAGAAATATAGGGTTCTGTCTAGAAAGTATCCAGAATAGGAAATAAACCATATTTCCAACACAATTGCATACCCACATACATACCATATTAAAACACATCCAAACTTTATTTTCTACGCAATAAAAGACAAGATTCCACAATGCAACATATCATTTAAATCAAAGTGTCTATTGGTTAGAAATTAACAACACCATGTGAAATATTTGACCAATCAGAGAAAACTAAAACTTTATTCTCTCAAGTCTACTTTTGGGAAAAATTACTTATAAAAACCCACAGATCATGACTTTTAAAGAGCAAAGATGCTGCTGTCTCCAAGCCAAAGAAAGATGCAACTGTCTCTCCTGAGCATGTGCTGAAAGAAACATATGCAACTTCAAACAAATCATCTCCAATAACAATAAAGATGGTCAGTGAATCTGTGCTACCACAATTTTTTTGTGGACCAATTATTTAAGTCTTTCCTAAACTTTTGTTGTGTACCAACTACCCAAAGACTTTAACTCAGCTATAGACTATTTTTAATACTTTTTAATTCTTCACACTATTTACATTATTCGGACTATGTCACCATATTTATCACAATGTTTTGGCCGTTGTATGCTCTGGCCTTCTTCAGGTGGTTGGAATGTCAAACTGAACCCTTTATTTCACTCACTGGGGTAGACTGTTCTAGTTCCATGTGCCATGTCTAATGGATGTCAGTTATCAGTTATCTCCAGTTAATTTCCCTCTGAAAGTTCTCCGCTGCATTAACCAGGTATTGAACTCACACTCTTTGGGTCCTGTCACTGGATCTAACTGATGCCTTTATTCACTGTGCCATGTGTCCTTGAGGACATCTGTGTATGAATTTCTGGGTACTATAAACCTAATGTCATCAGCAACCTTTTTTACCAGTGCTCATATTGCAATTTTTGCTGTTATCATTCCATGTTTTTACCAGAGCTCATATTGCAATTTTTGTTGTTATTATCACTTTTCTCTGGCACTCCTTATTACTGGTTCCTATATTGTATTCATTTCTATGCTTGATCGGTTCAGGAGATTTTTGTGGCCTAGCATATGTGCTGATTCCTTAAGTTTACGAATTTTCCAAAAACACCATTGGAGTCTTTCCGTTGCCATTTTCTTTGATCCTTTTGCAGTGGAAAATAGATATATCTGCCCAAAATTTTATTACCATTAACTGTGGAAAGCAGATTTACCCAATGGCTTTGAAAAATCCTCTCCTTATGCTGTAGAAGTGGATATTTCTTTTAATTTTTGATGGAACATCATTACGAGAATGGCTATAAAATTTAATTATGTAGTAAAAGGATTAAGACTTCCATGTTGTTTACTGACTCTGTTTATGTAATTTTAAGTATCCACATTTCTGCTCCCTACAGTTTTCTCCTCATCCATGGGGAGATTGTCCAGCATTCGTTGCCATATAAGAAGATGGATAACACATAGCAATCCAGTAATCTTATCTTTGTTTTTAACAGAATTTTTCCATTTCTCAGCACCTTGTTTAGCTTTTGGGATGCATCTTTGGCTTGTCTGATGCATATTTGGATCTTGGTATCACATTTTCCATCCTTTGTTAAAACACTTACCAGATACAGTGTAACCCGGATATAAGAGAGATTTTATCTGGTCCCAAATTAGAGCCTGTGTTAATGTATATAAAATAGACCAAACCCGGATATAAGAGACTTCTTCTCCGGTCCCGACAACTCTCTTATATCCGGGTTACACTGTATTTAACTTCTGTACTTGCTTCATGTTGATATCTCCATCTTATAACTCATATCTTGTTTTTTTTCTCTTGCTGATGCCCATACCTTCTGTCTTTTTGCAACTGATGTTCTTTTTTTCTTGCTTTCATCTACTTTTTTTTAATCATTTCACCCCCAAGGAAGACATTAAAGCCACTAAGATGCAAAGGACTCTGTCTAGGAGGTTCTGTAGTTTTCTTTCTGAGTCTGCCATCAACACAGTACCATCTGCATAACTTAAGTTAAGTTTATGACTACCAATAATAAATGCTGATAGGGTTTCTAGTTCTTTGAGATTGTGTCGCTGTTGAAGTTGAATAAATTGGGAAAGAAGACACATCTTTGTCTCACGTTCATTTCTATTTTTGTATAGATACTCTATTCATCATCAGAAATCAGCCTCTTAATCCAGTCACTGCAGCAGAAATTTGCATCATTTGCAGTTGAGTTACAGAACTGCAATGAAGGAAGCTCCTGTCATCTGCAGTCAATGGATTAATTTCTAAAAACTTTTACAGTTTCTTCTTGACTCAATGGTAGTTATTATATTTTATAATATTATTTTAGTTTGGTGCACATGTGTACACACTATAATAATTGTCCTTTTTAACCCTGCATCAGTCTCCTTGGATTTCTGAAAATGGACAGTCTCCTGAAGTGTTTACAATACAAAAATTTTATAATGTTACAGTTATGTAAAAAAAATTGTCGTACTACTGAAAAAAAATAGCATAACAGGCAACCTCTGTTACAATATTCATTAAATCAAAACTTTAAATGAAGATATAATTATTTATGGTAATGAAAATTATCATAAATTTGTTGCATAAACACATGTTGTAAATTGTACTTGAAACGCACAAATACAATAATTCATACATTAACTAAACTCATAATTACAGGACTGAATGAGTTATATATATATATATATATATATTCAACTCTCCTGCTATGGGTAAAGAATCCTCTTCTTCTCCCTCCAGCTATGGGTAAATAGCAGGACAGATTGGGTTCTATAGCCTTGGATGGCAACTGGCCTAGGAGAAGGACAACTCTGAATTCAAAATCTGCAGAGGGTTGTTTGGGTAACTAGTGGCACCAGGTCTCTGTATTTGGCCCTGAAAAAATGTGGTTGGTTCTGCACAAAACCTTCACCACTCTTATCAAATCATATGTGCTAGTGTCTGGGCTGTCGGTTCCTGCTTGACCCTCATTTGTCGAATACGATGGGAGGGTCCACCATATATATATATATATATATATATATATATATATATATATATATATATTACCCCACTTTGCTCTCCCAAAAGCAATCATTAGGGGGTGCTTTTTAAGTCTATAAAAAAGCAAGCATATTCTCTCTCTTTCTAACTCTTGTTTTCAGATGTAGTTGAAGATGGGTAAAGTGTCTCCCACTGGGAATGTTCATTTTCATGCCCCTCTGTTAACTGAACTCTCATACATATGTCTATCACATATGTTTATTTCAAACACACACACAAACAAATACATTCTTATTGCTAGTTTCAATGTCTTTTCCTTTTATTTCAGTTGCGTTACACAGGCAATTATTTTTGTTAATACATACATATAATTGCTGTTTGTTTTAAATTCATTGTTTTGACGTTTATTTTTACCCAGACTCACATGAGTTCACCAATATTGTTTGTGGGACAAATGTTCCAGGAGCCCATAAATATTTACTCTCAAATGTTCACACACTCATAGCAATAGTGGTGACTTATTTTTACCCAAACATCATATATAAATAAAATCCATACATAAAAAAAAATAAAAATCATGAAAACTGAAATTCATTAGTCAAATGAGGTGACAGGACACCCCCAAAGAAGGCAAAGTGCAGTCTGTCTCCCACAACAATTGAGCTACAACTGCACCACACCACATGATACACCCACTGACTAAGCCAGGAGAGTGTGGAAAGGAGCAAAAGAAACAAGTTGCCAACTAGGAATTATGAGTACTTAATAAATTTTGGGGTAACAAAACCCCACATGTAACTAATGAAGTGTAAAGCAATGTATATCTCTTGTTTGGACATTTTGATATATGCTAATTTATATTTTTGTATGGCAACATGAACAATGTTCCATAAGAAAATGTAAAATAGAATAATCCTCATTCCTATATTTATATAAGAAGAACAGTAACAATTCAAGGGGAATAACTTTTGTTCCCCCCAGCTGCATACATTTATAAAACAATGGTGTCATGATAAAAAAAAGCTCACAAGCTCACCTCTTCTTTCAGAGTGGTTTCTTTAAAACTGTTTGTAAGTTTTCCTGAAACCAAAAGAAAGTTACAGAATATAAGTAAGCAAACTAAAAGTAATCAATATAGAAAAGATATAAACATTTTTTTTTAAAATAATTTCACTCCAAACAAGGTAATAAAGCCACTAAGACACAAGGGGTTACTGAGTGTTAAAGAAAAACATTATTAAGGAGCAAGAAAAATAAAAAAAAGAGGAATCAAGAAGACAGTAGATAATAACTGGCATTGCTTGTGCTCTAGCCGGTAGATGAAATAAACACTGTTTAAAAAAAATGAAACATCTACTCAAATTTTGGGTACCCCCTAATTATTTAGAAAATACTTTATGTTTCAGATATGGCTTTCAAAAAAGTCTGTACAAGTGAATGTGTATTAAGGCAAATAGAACCTTGCTTGACTGTGGAGCACTCCATAGCCAGATCAGATGCTGGTTTCTCCTGCAAAGGGGGTGGGGATGCTGGTTTCTCCTGCAAAGGGGGTGGGGATGCTGGTTTCTCCTGCAAAGGGGGTGGGGATGCTGGTTTCTCCTGCAAAGGGGTGGGGACACATGTTTGAATTCTGCTAGATGATATATTTTCTTTTTTTTCATATAAAATAATAATAATAAAAAAATAGAATGTGACATTGTTTAAATGAGAGCTTTCAAAAAACTGTTTTGTAACAGTCTTTACAGGACTTTAATCAATCCTGACCAGGCATCTCGACTTCAGTCACTTTCTCAACAACATGACCTAGCTCCCCTCTATGTTTTCTCCAAATATTTTCATGGTAACTGTTCTGATGAGCCTTGACACATGGCCATTGATGCTATCAAGGGAGCCACCCACCCTTACCATTGACCTTCTGCACAGCAATGCCATCATCAGTGCACTGGCTGCATACATAGCTATATAGCCCAGTCTATCCCATTGTACTAGAGGTCTATTGACATTACAAGTAGGTTCATCCACTTTTGGATAAGTTTTGTTTTTAGTCCTGCTGGGTGACTAGCCACCCTCCTCACCAGAGGGAACCAGTTTAGCTGCAGATGATCCCACAATGCAGCAGGGAGTACTGGGTTACATGGTACCAGCAGCAGCAATAGCATTTAAAAACAAATTCCATGTCTTTATTAAAATACATGCAACTTCTTTCTTTCATTGTTGCATTTTCTGGGCAGTAATAATGACTCACTAAATATCAATGACCAAAACAAAACAGCATCAATATGACTAACAATGGGAGAGAGTTTTAAGTTGGTCTTCAGTTTGCACATTAACCACTATTATCCACACTAAGTGCCTCATATTTGTAGCCTTGTGCCATACTAAGCAAACACCTTAGCCATTGACACTTAGTGCAATATAAAAGTATCACTTAGAGCAGATCTGCACAAAATAAAACCTGCAGGCCACATGTGATCCAAGAGGCTACCTATTGTGGCCTGAGAGGGTTTTAAAATAGTCATTCTTTTTGTGTTCATCAAAATAAATTCAGTGAGTGATCACATACAAAAAATTCAGTTTTGTGGAAACCTGACTTTATCCAACCTATATTTCACTTTGTATCAAATTAATCCTTTTAACTCTTCAAAGAAAAAGAAAGAATCTTCTTGCCATCTTTTTCTCTGTATATGTGTGTAATAATAATAATATATATATATATATATATATATATATATAAATTAAAAAAGAGACAACCGTAAGGTACCATGACTGTATATAGGGAATTACTATTCCTGTTTTTAATTTAATTAATATTTGCTCTGTTGTTATATTGAGCTCTCTGGATTACATCCTCTTTGGAATTATCCAAACAGATTACCAAACCCTTCATTACCTAACTATATATATATATATATATATATATATATTTTGAACAATAAAAAATATTAAAAAATTAAAATCTTCAGACACACTGGGTTGTAGATTAATATTATTTCGTTTTTATTATTATTATTTCATTTAGATTCCTCGATTAGTTTCGGCCAAAATGGCCATAATCGGAAGAAGAAATATTTCTGCTTGCTGGTAGCAGCGAACTACAAATTACTTGATAATTGGTAGGGATAATTCTAAGGAGGATATAAATCCAAAGAGAGCTCAATGTAAGTACAGAGCAAATATAATAATGAAAGTGGAGTCCTTAGAAATCCATTGGTAATAGTTTATTTCATGGGATCAGGGGCCCATCTCTTCATACCAAAATATTTTTATTTCACTCATACTTGCTAATTTATTATAAAAATGTACTCTTGTTGACCACAGTTAATTTTCTGCAATCAATGTGGCCCTTTACATTTCTGAATTGTGTGAGCCTCAGTGTCAAGGTATATTTTCTCAGGACATTTATTTTGAGATTTGTTGGATACAGACAACATAAAACTTAGATAGAAAATGGTAAGAAATTAATTTTTATCTTTCCTGCCCCTAACATCATCATGTGGTGAACACCTCTTTTAGGAATTCTATCTCATCTCAGAATTTATTCAGTTTAAATTTTTATCTGAGATTTTTTAAATTGAGGAAAATTCTTAAATTATTACTATATTTTCATAATTCTGGAAAACACCTGTGTGCACACGAACCATTTTGATCCATTAGCCTCCAACAAACCCTGCTTTTTATAGAGCATAACAATTATTAATATCATGTATTTTTTTTTTTTGAGCAAAAGTTTTATATTGGGAAAAGTGGTTTGTGACATTTTAAAAATCTGTATAAAAAAGGGATTTAAAAAAAAATCAACTGACGTCTTGTTTCCACCAATTCTTCTATTATGCTCTGATGTAATTTCTTGCCTTCTTCAATACACTGATCAGTGTCAACAATTCCCTTTTCCAGTCCATCAATGCCCTGAAATTAAGGAAAAAACAAAAAGGTTCTGTAATTTGAGCTTTAATATTTAGTTTGGTTAGTTATTTTTTTAGTGGCATATAAACCATATTGTAATGTCTTTCTTCAAAATAGCCAAGAATTAGGAAGGCTGTAGTTAGAAAGAATATATAAGGAACAGAAGACTAGGTAGAAAAAACAAAGAAGAGGTTTATTAAATACTAATACAAAGAATGGAAAAAGTTAAGTAAATCAACTACTCCCCAAATCCTATTCTAATGTGGCTACTTGCCATATGTGTAAGTGGGAGCAGTCCATTGTCACAGTAGTAGGGAAGAGAAAGAAGTACACTTGAGTCCTACTCTATGACAAACCTGATGGGCCATTTAATGCCAAACTCTGAATGAAAATTCAAACTTTATAATCAATTTAAGAGAATGACATTATTTCCTGATAATTATAATTACTTAGCTCCATTTTTTTTAAACCAAGTAATCCTACAAAATCAAACAAGGCAAGAAAACATTTTTCTCCTTACAAGAAATAAGATTAATCATAGCAAATTTATTCTTTTCAAATTGTTTTGACAATGTATACTATGTCTTCATTTTTACTATTAAAACATATTGCTGGTCATTTTTTAAATGAAAATGTATTGCTGGTTACTATAAAAATGTATTTCTATATTTTCCTAGTCTTTTAATTTTTGTTTGCTGGTTTACTATTAAGCTCATAGCAGGGCCCCTAGCTGGTATTATGACCCTGGATGGTAGCACCTGTTAGCAATTAATGGGTGGTTCCATGTTCCTCAAGACTTCTAATCTCCTGACCTGAGGTCTTTTTAGTAGAAAAAAAAGTAAAGCTTATATCTGGAATAATATTCCTGACCTTAGTATAACAAATAATTATAAATCAACTCTATTCTGGCAATAATATTTACTTAAATTCCTGGCTACTGAGAATCCCCATTCTTTCTGTTTTTAAATAGACAACATATTGACTGAGTGCTGAAATTTAGAAAAATAATCAGTGGTTAAATCAAAAGGTAATCTCAAAAGTTACTCTTTTTTATTTTCATTCATTAACATTCCAAAGAGCTTTACCAAATAAGAGAAACCACATCATTTGAAAAAAATGGATTGCACATGTAACTTGAAGAGAAAATAAAGGCATAATCAAGATGTTGATTTTCCACAGCACCTTAAATAAATGTCTATCTATATTTTAAATATCACCTGAAGAAGGCTGGGGCATACAATGGCTGAAACGTTATGAATAAGGCAATAAAAATGAGGACAACAGTTCAATGTAAATACTTAAATAAAAGGTTAGGAAAGAAACTATCATCAATACTAGAGAGATAAAATTTAATGGGCTTCAGAAGTTTATTTTCCGTAAAAACTTTTTTAAAAAGATATGATAAATTTCAACACCATCTCTACATAGGATGACAATCAAGGCTGAAGAACTGTTTACCCATCAGTAAAACTATCAACAGCTTCTGAAAATTGCCTACCCAATTTCACTCACAAAGATAGGGTCAATATATGGCGTAGTTTTCAGGCACTTGTTGTTGACACCTGCTTCTAGCTCAAGTAAAGCAGTGACAACCAAAATTTTGAAAATACAGGTTATCATTTGTAGAAGTAAAAATGAAATAGAATAAATTTCCACATGGAGATAGTTATATAAAAATACATGAAAATAAGAAATGATTAACAAAGGAGAGAAAATATACTAATGTGTACACAGCTGAAAAGGAAAGGAAAAATATTAAAATTTAGTTATTGTGGGTGTGTGTGTGTGTGTGTGTGTCTAAAAGTTCAGTCAGTCACCTGGGAGAAAGATATCTCTAGAGCTAGGGTGGTATTCATTTATGCATAGCACTTTTCTTGGGCAAGTAAACCTGATGGAGCCCATCCCTCTCTGGTACAAACCACAGTGTCCTCCATCTTGAAAGCTTGCCTTAGTCACAGACATGTGGCTGTTGCTCTAATTAAGGGAACTGTCTACCCAGGCTGCTGACTTCAGTCAAGGAAGCACACCACCCAGGCTGCTGCCATATCATCACTGCATTGGTTGCATACATAGCTATGCTGCTCAGTTTACCCATTGTGCTAGGTATATTTACCCAGCCTCCTCACCAAGGCTGGATGTGACACATTTAACATGGAGAGCATATGGGCCAAGGATAAAAATTGATTTTTGCCTTTTTATAGTGTTAATGGCCACCCATTGACATTACAAGAAGGTTCATCCACCCTTTGACAGATTTTGTTTTTAATCTTGCTGGGTATTTAGCTACCCTCTTCACTAGAAAACCCTGGTGGGGGAACTGGTTTAGTCACTGATGACCTGACCATCTGGTAAGTAGTACTGTGTTACAGGGTACCAGTGGCACTTGTAGAGTAACCTGACATGATCTAAATGAAAGCAGACATAAAACAAATTACATTTTTTAGTGTGTGATTCTCTTCAATGATTGACTTGAGTTTACAGCTTTGAACATAAATGTCTTCTTCCAGTAATTTAGATTCTTCAGAATTGGAATTCAGTATTGACAAATATTCATTTTGGGTGTTTTTGATCTGCTGCTGTTCTTTCTCCTGAAAAAAAAAAAAATTCAAAGAGTCAGTCTGGTTTACCAGTCTAAGAAGAAAGGTTTATTCATCCATTTGTATTTGCTCTTATGGACATTACTATATCTGTGATATAATAGCACCATCATTCACATACAGAACAGAATGACTGAAAGGAAAAGGAATCACAAACATGCTTTATTCTCAGAGAGAGTTTTATGCCACTAAGACATGCACAAAACTACATATACATATATACACAAGTCCCACAGGGAGAAAAATATATCACATATATCTATATGTCAGAGCAGATTCTAAGGAGAAACGAAAAAGAAGGGTCTCACATATAACATGGAAATTCTTCAATATTTCTGGAGAAGCCATGTTTAGGACTCCAGACTCAAACGGGCTGGATTCATCTACTATGTCTCAGGTGAGGACATATTCCACAAAGGGAAAATGGTGTGTCTTGGATTTTCCCAAATTGAGGACTAAGTTTCTTTCCATATCTGGGAAAAATATCTTCCCAATGGGAAACTTCACCATGGACTTGTAAACTGTAGCATTTGCTAGAGGAGGCAGATTTAACCTGGGTCTGTTGTCACTGTATGAAGTGACGTCACTAAGCGGCCATCACGTGACCCATGTGACTTATCTCAACCAAAGGGAGATAATTGCCTTCTGTATCCCTACACCACGTTATTGTTTGTGAAATGATAAAAGAAGGATGTTATGCTAGTGAATCAAGATCTCTTTCTGATTCACAAATACATTTCATCAGACATGTCAGCTGGATGTGAGTGTTAAGAAAGCAAAACACAAAATAAAAAAGTTCGCTTCTGTACAGGGGCTCTGAGCATTACATCTGGTCAGAAAAATAAATCCCCTCAAAAATCCAAAAATGCAATAGCCAATCAAAACATTCTTAAAAAAAAAAAATATATATATATAAAAGGATGTCCCTGGGAGCTTGCACCTGTTGAACCAAAGACATAAAAACAGTACTATTCGCCAATGACAGGCAGTTTGACTTCAACACTTCAGCCTCATCACACAACTGCCAATCAAACACTTCACTGGTGTTGATTTCAATTCTGAAGAATACTACACTAATCCACTCCAGACCTACCTCTTAATCCCAACTGTAACCTCAGCCAACCAACCCAAGAAATCAGTCAACTTCTGGCCCTACCAACAGCACTCTTACACTTAATTGTTCTCCTTACCAACAGCGACTAAGAAACCATATATGAACAATTTTTGCCACCTTTCACACATCTATGTACATATTCTGAATTTTGACTAATAGATGTTGCTGAAATTTTAATATTTGTTTATTCCTTTCCTTTGCAACCAAATGCTCATTATAACAAGGATTATGAAATAAACCACTGAAGATACAAGGTAATAGCTTCAGACAAGTGTTGAACTCCTCATCTCTATAAAACTTGCCATTTAATGTTGTCCTTTGATCACTAAATTTTTTACTATCAAAATTCTTTTTCCTTAATCTTATTGCTTTAACTGTACACCACTTTCTAGATTACTTGGTATATTTGTATTAATAATAGCATTCCAAACATGTGGTTCTGGAATAAAGGATTATGATTATTTGCATTCAGGTAATTGCTCTCATCTTTGTGGTTATTATCATGTTGTTTCAGCTGTTGTCATAGCAACAAAAATGAAGACAATACTATTTTGAGTGTAGATAATGTATTTTTTGAGTTAGACAATATTGGAAGAGGAGATTTTATATGAAATGAGCTTAATTAATAAGCTTCATTAAATCATAATATAATAATAAATAATTAATAAGCTTAATATCAATGATTCTTAACCAGGAGAAAATTTTAAAGGGGAGAAATAGAACAGATTGAAACTGTTGGAGTATTGATCTTTCTACAAACATTTCAACAAGGGCCCATTTGTTTATCTTGGAAGGAGGGAAATGTCATATTAGAAACATGGTGAAAAGAGTGCATGGGCAAAAAGAATGTTTGAAAACGGTTGTCTAATATTTTGAGATTAAGTATTTTCATTATTCTATACATCTTTTTTTTTTTAATATCTTTATATTTTGTTGGTGCTTAATGTTTTTAATTGATCAATTCTATTTTTTATTGAGAGTGATGTTTTTATATTGCTTTAAAAAAGATGAATAATTTACATAATTACTTTTTTTATAAGGTCATTCTTTGACTAGAAGTCATTCTCTTAAATTGCTTGAGGTTTTTTCTTCATTTTATTTTTATTGCTTTTTATTAGTTTTTTTTTACTGCTATATTATTTGGCAAGAAGTCCTTCTCTTAGATTCTTCATTTTATTTTTTTTTTACTGAGATATTCTTTGGCAAGAAGTGATTATTTTAAATTGTTTAAAGTTCTTTCTTCATTTTATTTTTTATTGCTTTTTATCACAATATTCTTAGTCAATTTATTCTTCTTTAGCTGTTAAATTGTATTTCAGATTCTGAAATGATATGTATTCATTATTACAAATATTTTATCAAGACTTTCTCATTTTTTTGTTACCTTTATGACAAGGCTTTCAGCTGATTTATTCTGTTTTTGGCTGTTAAATTAACAGTCATTCTCTTAATTTGAGGTTCTTAGATTAAACTAGCAGCATGGCCTGGCGTTGCCCGTGCTTGATTCAAAAATCGTACGACTTATACAGTAATCGCTATCACTTGACTTAAAATATTTTTGCCCTTCCTTGCCTTTAAAGAAGTGCCCCTTGCCGTGCTGATGTTGCTACATGCCTTACTTCTTGCCTATCTCACACTGCGAATTTTTTCTAAGCTCTATACTAAACATTAAATCTGTTATGAAAAAAGAACTAAACAAAATGAACACAAAATGATCAGCTTTAAAAAAGGAATCGTAACTGGAAAAACCGAATGAAAAAAGAATGTTAACAACAGATATTTTTCTCACCCAACCCAGTTCTGCAGAATAAGAATCAACGTTGAGTTTAAGCAAGCGAATGAGCCAATTGGAGTAAAGTGCCATGCAGATTTAAATTTTTCCCACTTGTGACGAATGCAGCTATCAATTTTTTTTGCATGCTAGCATGCTAGTTAACATTCATGTCAGTCAGCTGTTGGCTCTCACGCTGGCCAATAGAATCTTCCTGTCTATTCGTGGCAGCCAGCTATTGGCTCTCACTCTGGCCAGTACAAAATGGCTGCAAACTACATGAAAACTGCCGTAGAAGCATGAAAAAATCGATTATTTCCACTATCGATGGGTGTTGGGAAATGCAAAGTCAGTCTTGGCCTTCTCGCTAACTTGGAAAATGTGCATGTAATGCAAATCCATCGAAAATTGTAGCCGTGTATTCGTTACCCATACACACACACATCCTGCCTTTTATAGATAGAGATCTATTCATTATTACATTTGTTTTGGTTTTTTTTTTATTAATCTGACTATAATTTTCTTCATTTCTTTTGTTGCTTTGTATCACAATGATTTTAGGCAATTTAGTTTATGGCCTCTGGACCAGGGATATTCATGCAGTGTAACTTGGGATGTTAAGCTAGTGAAATGATTTCAAATTCTGGTCTAGTCAGCTGTGTTTGTTTTCATACTAATATTCACAGAAAAGGTATGAATCCATTTCTTCTCCCCATAGCTATGTGTTAAATAGCAAAGTAGACTAAATTCTCTAGCCTTGAATAGCAACCAATCTAAGAGAAGGAAAACACTGAATTCCATATTGAAGAGAAGGCAACAGGAAATCCTCACTCCACTATCATTCCCAAGAAGGCCACTAATTTACAGATAATGAAGAAAAGGAATTTGTGGAGAGCCGTAGTTGCCTACCTCCTGAAAAGACACAGCATTTTAAAGAATGCTAGAAATAATAATCTGATTGTTAGAAAATAAAATGAAAAACCTTTTGGCAAGGAAATCACATGCTGTTGTGTAGAAAGATCTTTCTATATTTCTGAGATGAGGTATTATGTACACTATTTACATTATTCGGACTATTGTCCTCATCTTTCTTGCCATATTTATCACAATGTTTCGACTGTTGTATGCTCAGGCCTTCTTCGGGTGGTTGGAATGTTGAACGTAACCCTTTATTTCACTTGCTGGGGTAGACTGTTCTAGTTCCATGTGCCATGTCTAATGGATGTCAGTTATCAGTTATCTCCTGTTAATTCACTTCTCCAAGTTCTCCACTGTCTTAACCAGGTATTGAACTCACAACTCTTTGGGTCCTGTTACTGGATGTAACCAACGTCTTTATCCACTGTGCCATATGTTAAGGTTAATGCAGTAGAGAACTTGGAGAGGTGAATTCACAGATAACTGACATCCATTAGACATGGCATGTGGAACTAGAACAGGCTACCTCAGCGAGCATAATAAAGGGTTCAGTTTGACATTCCAATCACCTGAAGAAAACCGGAGTGTACAACAGCCAAAACATTGTGATAAATATGGCAACAAAGATGAAGACAATAGTCCGAATAATGTAAATAGTGTAGAAAGATGACTGTCCTTCTCTACACTAATTGTTTAACACGGCTTCATCCATCAGCTACAAGTAAAACACCTGCTCAAAGTGGGTTGCAAAGTGATATAATGGAATATGCATAAACCTGAGTTCCTCCTCACTGGAATATGATTGGCTGGTGTCTGTCATAAATACAGATGAATGTGTAGGTATGACAGAGTTTAAATCTATGACAATGCCCATTGGACTACGCCATTGGCTATCCTATTGGTCTACACCTATTACCTGCAACTATGATGAGTACCAGTCAATTACTGCTACCGTGTACTACTTGGTTACAGTAACCAAAACCCACTTAGCTACTTCGATTAAATATATCCCTTTCCAGGACATATCACAAAGTATAGTGTTTGAGTCATGCGCATTGCCGCACTGAACTACGGTATTCTCTATAACTGTATTAATCCATGTCTCTAAATTAATTAATGTGATTAAACTTGTTCTTCACTCAAACTTTTGTTTCAGTGTTTCTTTACAGTATCATCAAGCAGAACTACAAGCATTATATTTAACACATTCAATTATTGGTAAAATTAAAATCTAATGTTAACACAATATTGGCTGACAAGATTCATAAATTTTTTAAAAAGTCATAAAATATTCTTACTTGCATCATCTTCATCTCATCCAGATTCTTTTGTGTTTGGTGCAAATTTTGTTTTAAGTTTATCTCATTACGACGCTGAGCTGTGGATATATGAAAGAAAGGAAAGAATATTTTCCAATACAAATACCGATTTATCAAAATAACATTTGAAAAAAGACAAAATATTAAGTTGATGCAAAAGTTTCCAGCATCAACTATTGTACAATTGTTAGGGATGTCTTTAGTGTGAATCTGAAGTTGACTCATCTTATTGTTATTTACAAATTTATACACTTTGAGAGTTAAATGCATATCAGTCACTATTTACTGTTCACATTTAATTTTAGGCAAAAGTTCATCAAAAGTCAGTCAATGAAACATCACAACTTCTGTATTGACAATTGTCTGAAGTTTTAAAAAAAGCAAAAAAACTCTGGAAAACATCTATGGAAGAACTTTTGAAGAAAGATGCATCACAAATATCCCATGAACTTTAAAAAAAAAATTAGAGTTTCAATATTTTTTTTTATCATTTCACCCCAAGCAAGGCAATAAAGTCACTAAGATACAAGGAACTACTGAGTGTGAAAGAATATGAGAAAAAGAAAAACATTAAGGAAAGAGAACAATAAAAGAAGATAATAAGAAGACAAAGATAATTTTTGGAAGATCAAAGTTAACTTGGAAGAAAGTTCCATAAGTGAGAAATGCAAGAGAAGAAATTGTTAGTATATAACTTGGTTACATCTAGAAATTTTGACTGTAAAATGATGAGACCTAGCTACCAATCTAGTACTGTGCTTAAATTCATACAGTTGAGGTATCAAAGAAGAAAGCTCATCAGAATAGTTATCATGAAAATATTTATAGAGAAGGTACATGGAAGCTATGTTAAGACAGTGAGAAAATGGCTGAAGCCAAAATGTCAGGTCATAACTGATAATATTGCAGATTCTTCTTTGGATATTATCAAGAATCTTTAAGTACATAGATGCGCTAGACCAGATATGACAGCAATATTCAATGCATGGATGAAGGGTCATCTTATAAATGTGTGAGATAGATACTGGTGAGAAACAATGTCTAGCATGATATAGTGAACCAATTTTCCTATCAACAGGTGCAATATAATCTTTCTACTTCATGTCAGTTGAAAATGTTAGCACAAGAAAGCACAATGAGTCATTCCCAGGAGGTTAGCATCAGCCATGCTAATGGAAGGCAAATATATATATATATATATATATATATATATACACACATTATATATATATATATATATATATATATATATACATACACACACAGTGTGGGGTGGGAACAAATATCCATACACATACAAATTTTTAATTTATTGCATTTCCAACTAATGAATAAACATACTTTTCATATAATTGGCTGTACACAGATGCATAATAACTAAATATGCATACAAAACAAAGAAAATTAGATTTAATAAAAATAAATCCCATTTATCTATTTTAATGGGTGAAAAAAGTATTCGTACAATGCAAATTTCAGATTTTAAAACTTTTAAATTGCTTTAATACTCTAGATTATTCATGTGGAATATTCTAGAATGTTCCAATAATGTTATCAGGAGTTATTTTTAGCCTAAAGAATATAAACAGAAAATTATGTAATTGATATTCATGCAAGAAGTTTACCATCAAGGCAAGCAGTAAAGAATTGACAAATTCACAAAAAGAACTGATTGTTAAGTTTTAGAAAGAAGATAAAAGTTACAGGATAAACCCAGACTATCGGAATATTCCATCTATTACCATTAGTTTATTCATTGCAAGTTAGGTATAAAAACCCAAATCTGTTGAATACCAAAGAAATACAAGTGCTCCACAGAAGATTTCTTCAAGATCTTTGAGGAAATTAATGTGTCAAATTAAACAAAATCCAATGGTTATTCATCAAGAATTGCAGGATGATTTGCTTTCATCAGGAATCTGTGCCACTAAATGGACAATAAACAACAAAATTAATAGAAACGATCTAATGTCATGCTCCCCCCCAGAAAACTCTGCTACTAATGAATAGACACAGAGATGCTAAGTTGAAATTTGTTCATGAACATAAGGATAAGGAAAAATCATATTGGAAAAGAGAATTATGGACAGGCGAAACCAAAATGGAGTTGTTTGGACGTAATTCTAGAAATCATGTATAGAGGAAAGATAGCAATGTCTTCAAACAAAAGAAAACAGTTCCAACAGTGAAACTTGGTGGTGGCAGCATCATTGTTTGGGGATGTTTTTCTGCAAAAGATACTGGCAACATATCAGTAATAGATGGTAGAATGAATGCCGCAGCATATCAAAATATTTTGGAAGCAAGTTCAGTTGAAAATCTTGAACTTCCTCTTGATTGGATCTTTTAAAAAGATAATAATCCTAAGCACACTGCAAAATCTATGAAGAAATGGCTTGTTGAAAATAATGTAAATATTCTGAAATGGCCAAGTCAGTCCCCAGATTTAAACCCAATCAAGAATCTGTGTGGTGTTATTTGAAAATTCAAATCCAATCAAGAGATCCAACAAACATCCCAGATCTGAAGACCATATGCAAATAAGAATGGAACAAAATACCAACTGAAATTTGCAATTCATTAATTGAGAACTACAAGAGGTTGGTTGCTATAAAAGTGAATAATGGCTATTCTACAAAGTTTTATATATATATATATATATATATATATATATATTTTTTTTTCTATTGTACAAATACATTTTTCACCCATTAAAATGGATAGATGGGATTTATTTCTGTTGAATCAAAATTTTTTTTTGTTTTCTATGCATATTTAGTTATTGAGGATCTCTGTACAGTTAATTATATGAAAAGTATATTTATTCATTAGTTGGAAATATAATAGATTAAAAATTTCATGTGTACAAATATTTGCTTCCCTTCACTATATGTGGGTGTATATATATATATATATATATATATATATATATATATACACACACACACACACACACACTGTGTGCAATGGGTAAATTGTCACCATTTTATATTTTTAATATTGCGCATATGCTTTGTTTGTTTTTGATTTTATCAACTGCACAGTATAGTAAGGTAAGTTAGGCATCATCTGTGAGAAAAAGAAAGCATCATGATGCAATTCACTGCACCAGAAATTTGGAAACAGAATGCTTTACTGCTTGGCATTCATGCCAGAAGCTCCACTATGAACATTTCAGATTGTTTGGGTGTAAATCTGAGGACAGTGCAGAGAATTCCAAAAGAGCTGGAGGAGTCTAATGGTGATTATGATGATACAACAACTTGAAAAACTCACTCTGATGATCCTGATAAGAAAAAAACTCCCAAATTCTTTGGTAAGGGTCTCAGACTGAACATGGAGACCTACATCAAGTGCAGGGTCAAGAGGTGGCTGCTGGATGACTATGTCTGGTAACAGACATAGTCATCCAGCAGCCACTCTCTCAACAGTATGATGCCATACAAACAGGAGAAGTCAGTCATGGCTGTCAGACAATTTCCGTGACCACATCACCCCTTATATCCGGCAACCTAACTCCCTAGACTGCAAAACCTTGATTATTATGAGTGGGGCACAATTGAGCAAGGGACAAACAAAACTCCTTGTAACACCAAAAATGAACTGAAGCAAGGATTATGGCTGCATTCACCAACTTAAATAAAGAGACTGTCCAGAAGATTTGCAGGAGATCCTGAAGTTGTCTGGAGGCCATGGTTGAAGCCAATGGTGATTTTATTGAATAAATTTACTCTTTAGTATTTCAAAATATTTTTGTGTAATTTTGGTAAATATATCTGTTAAAATGAGATGTCATTGTTATTTTCATTTTTACATAATTTTGGTGACAATTTATTCATCGCACCCTTTAGATATACACTGTGGTATATTGTTTTAAGAGTCTAAGAAAATATTTCACAAGTCTGAGAGATATTCAAAAGCTAGAGAAATGTTTTCTGCATGAACTATGAAAGAACTATTGGTCAGGATTTAAACACTTGCGTAGTTGTTATAGAAAATGTGTTTTGTTGATTTATAAAACAAAACAGAAAAAAAATAAATGTTAATATTAACCATTTCTTTAAAAGAAAAAAAATTGACTGAGCAGTCAGTGACGGTCAGCTGAAATTTATAAAATCTTTCTCATGAAGCAATTTTTTAGGAAATAGGTTTCTCAAGTCCAATACTTAGTATTGTTTAAAGACTATATAAATGATTTTCCTTGGGATGAAGGTACTTGTTGTGTGAACCCTCCCAAGCCTTTATTAAAAATGTGCTGTTTCCTTTTGCTTAGTCAGACTAACCACATAACTGGAAATAGGTGCTAATCCCAATTTAATATTAGTTTGTATTTTAATTAATTTTAAAAATCAAAAATTAATTTCTTATTCTAATATGTCAAAAATTATCCACACTTTTATCATAACATATCTGCAGTATAAGTGCAGGTAATTTTTGACTCCCCCGACCCATGTAGATATATTAATGTTAATTATTATATATACAGTCTGCCAAAAAATGTATACACACTTCAGGAAAGGAAAAACTTGCACAAATATGGTAATACTAAATTTATCCAGACATCACAAGATTAATACAAGTTTCCTTTGGCCTATACAATCACAAGAGATGCTCAAAATGGTGGCCTTTAGGTTCCAGACATTTATTAGTATGGCAAACTATTGCTTGGGCAATGTTGGCCAAAGAGTTCAGTGGGATTGATGCACATTTTCAATTTCTTGTCTAAGTGCTGCCAATGTAATGCAATCTGTTGAGAAAGTATTGTACTACAGTAAACAGTGTTATTGCAATTTGATAAAACTATGACAGACAAATTTTCCTTTTCTTGGAGTGTGCATATATTTTTTTGTAAACTCTACATATATATTTATTTATTTTTTTGATAATAACATTTTCCCCAAAGTAATACATTTCTATGGTAAATTTTTGTAATGGTGAATAAATTGCTATGTACAATTTGTCACTATCAGTGCATTTTTATTGTAAATCTTATGCAATGTAATTTTTTTTAGTGAGACTGTCAAAATGAAATTTAATAAAAGAGAAATGACTAAAAATAAAAAGTCTTTGTTGTGTTTTTCAATGTGTTCATTTTTCGTTTATTACTATCAATAGTCATCGTAATTGAAAACGAATGATTGAAACATCTTAAGAAATGAAGAGTAATCTCCCTTTCATTAAACTTACTTGAAAATGCGTCCTTGCGTTCTTGATAGATTTTGCATTGTTGCTGGTATTTTTTTTCAACCTCTTCAAACGATGGCATCTTGTCTTCGAGGATCTTAGTGCGTTCTTTGATGGTCTCTTCAAGGACTGCAATCCTATCCTAGGGACAAGAAAAGTTCGGATAAACAAGAAAAAAAATCTTTTGTTGTCTGGATTTCCAGTTCAAATAATTCAGTGTATAAAGGAAGTGAACATAGAATCAGAGGATGTTTTCCTGATCGCTTCAGTCTTAACCTGTTCAAGTCTAGGGTTTTCTTACATATCAGCATAAACTGTGCCTCTTACTCTTTAACACTCTACCTCAAGTGACACCTGGGTCTTGTACATGGTGAACATCACTTAAAAAAAAACAAAAAATAAAGAGGAGCAGAGGGAAACAGAGAGGGGTTGAAAGAGAAACAAATGTTGCATAGAGGTCAAAAGGACACAAAACAGTAGACTGCTATGATTGTTGACGTCCTGAAGAGACATGGCACATAAAAGATGAATCATCATAGACATACAGGTTGCGATGGATAAATTGTTGTTTAAATTACACAAAAATGGAAATAACACTAACATCTCATTTTAACATATATTTACCAAAATTACACAAAAATATCTTGAAATACTAAAGAATAAATTCATTCAATAAAAATCACCATTGCCTTCAACAACAGGCTCCAGATGACTTTGGGATCTTCTGCAACACTTCTCAACAGTCTCTTTGTTTAAGTTGGTGAATGCAGCCATAATCCTTGCATTCGGTTCATCTTTGGTGTTACAAGGAGTTTTGTTGGTCTTTTGCTCATCTGTGTCCCACACATAATAATCAAGGGGGTTGCAGTCTGGGGAGTTAGGTTACTAGATGTAAGGGGTGATGTGGTCAAAGAAATTGTCAACCATGATTGAGATCTCCTGCTTGTGTAGCATGGTGCAAAGTCCTGTTGCCAGACATAGGGTTTTCCAGCAGCCACCCTCTTGACCCAGCGCAAGCACTACCTCCTCAAGGCACTTAATGTAGGCCTCTGTGTTGAGACAGAGTCCCTCACCAACAAATTTTCATATTAGGACAATAAGAGTGAGTTTTCTAAGCTGCCGTACTTTTGTAATCACCATTAGACTCATCCAACTCTTTCTGAATCTTTTATACTGTTCTCAGATTGACACCCAAACAATCTGAAATGTTCATATTGAAGCTTCTGGCACAAATACCAAGCAGTACAGCATGACGTTTCCAGATTTTTGATGGAGTGAATTGCATCATGGTGCTTTTTTTTCTCACAGATGGTGTCCAACTGACTTTACTATACTGTGCAGTCATCAAAACAAAAACAAACAACATGCATGTGTGAAATTAAAAATATAAAATGACAACAATTTACTCATTGCACACAGCACTGGGAGGAATAATGAAACAAAACTTTGGGAAGTTGGCAATCATGGCTCTCCACAATTTGCTGTCTTCTGTGGCTTTTAATGAATTTTGTCTATTTGTTATCTCTCCTAAAACCTCTTCTGCCATCCATTTACACAAGCTCGCTAGGTAGGTTATATGTTGTTTTCCTCTGTTCCTCTTCACTTCAGTTTCTTCTGTGAGCATCAAATTTTCCAAACCCACTTTCCTCATTATGTGCCCTAGAAATTTCAACTTTTTCTGTCTGATGTTAAGTATAAGTGTCCTTTATGTTTCCATTTTCTCTAAAACTTCCTTGTTGCTCACATGTTCAGTCCATGGTATTATCAGCATCATTCTGTAGAACCACATTTCTGTTGCTTCAAGTTTTTTCTTTATCTGTCAGGAGATTGTCTAGCATTCACTACTATATAGGAGGAATTTTTATTATATAAATGTTATTTTAACAGATACAGTTGTTTGAGTAGACATTCCAATTTTCACAGTGAAATTAATATCCACTGGCCTAGACATAGAGAGTCTTTCTACTGATATTCTGGCAAATTTTAGCTAAGTGTGTTTTTCAGCCATCTATTTATAGAAAGGAGGAGGAGGTGGTTTTATATGCTAACACACACACATATATATATATATATATATACACCACCAAACATAACAATCTGCAGAGGGATATGAAAAAAGACATTGCCAAAATATGTAAAACCAACAAAATCATTATCAAGTCTGATAAAACTGGCAATCACTATTACTACAATGTTGATGACTACCACAAGGCTATCTGTAAAGAAGTTAACAAAATATATAAGAAAGCCCCGGCTGAATGGGGAAAATGATATTAACAATCAGGCATGAATTACAATCAATAAAGTTAAGATCAATGATAGAGTCCATAAACTACACAAGCAACAGGCCTTCATTACTGTTAAGGACCCCAAGGATAATTTCCATAATATTTTGCAGTTCCAATTATTTAACTCTTTCAAGAATAATATAGGCAAAATCAGAAAGGCTATACTAGAATGAGCCTGGGATCGAATAATGGAATAATACAAAGGATGCTATCAATTGATTCTCTAAAATAAAAAGGAAAAATGAATGCACATTTATACAACATTATTTACATTATTCGGACTATTGTCCTCATCTTTGTCACCATATTTATCACAACGTTTCGGCCATTGCACACTCTGGCCTTCTTCAGGTGGTTGGAATTTCAAACTGAACCCTTTATTTCGCTCACTGGGGTAGAATGTTCTAGTTCCACATGCCATGTTTGATTGATGTCAGTTATCAGTTATCTTCTGCTAATTTCCCTCTAAAAGTTCTACACTGCCTTAACTCACACTCTTTGGGTCTTGTCATTGGATCTAACCAATGCCTTTATCCACTGTGCCATGTGTCTGGGTATGAATTTCTGGGTATTATAAACCTAATGTCTTTTTTTTTTACCAGTGCTCATATTGCAATTTTTGCTGTTATCATTGCATGTTTTTACCAGAGCTCATATTGCAACTTTGTTGTTATCATTGCTTTTCTCTGGCACTCCTTATTACTGGTTCCCATATTGTATTTATTTCTATGCTTGGTCGGCTCAGGAGATTTTTGTGGCCTAGCATATATGCTGATTCCTTAAGTTTACGAATTTTCCAATGGTGTTGCTTGTCTATGATCTCAACATGATCCCACAGAGGGCGGTGATCTCCATTATCTCGCCTGATTTTTACATTTATTCAATTCGACATCTCAAATTTTTATCCTGTTAATGGCAGCTATAAACCTGGCCAAGAATTATTACACCATTACTGATGAGGAAATCAACATCATTAAGCAAGCCCAGAAACACATCCTATACCATGATGGCTCTATGTGAACCAAAAAAGACAACCCAAACTTTTCTATAGCAATGGGAACGTTCGATTCTGCAGAAGCTTGTGAATTGGTTGGCATTTTGATTTTGCTACTGTGGAGACTTATGTGTACTTTTGATAGCATGAACACTGGTCTGTAATGAGACGATGTAGTTATCCTTCTACATAAAACCAACCCATAATAGATTGACTTAGAAAACATCAAATTCTTCAAGGATCATGGACTACATATCACCACTAACACCAATGCCAAGGTGATCAACTTTCAATCCAAAGGAATATACATGCCTTATACTAAAGAGCTTTATAACCATAAATACATTAGCAAAGAATCCAACGACCCACAAAGAATTTTAAGCAACTTGCACAAATCGGTGCAATACAGACTCTCAACTAACTCTAGCAACAAATTATTTTTGGACAAATATAAAACCAAATATATAGATGCACTAGAAAAAGTAAACACAAAATTAAACTAGAATACATAAACATTAGTAAGATTGCCAACAATATACGTAAGACTAGAAAACACAACATAATTTGGTTTAACTAAACATTCAACAAAAATGTCGATATCAATATAGCTAAAATTTTCCTTAATTCAATCCACAAATATTTCAGCAATTCATCATTGCTCAACAATATCTTCAACAAGAACAACATTAAAATTAGTTACAGCTTCACCAAAAACCTTGAACACTATATAGCACAACAGAATAATTTAACATTAAACAAATATTTAAACAACCTCAGTAAGAATATTAATACAGACAAAAGTGTGACTGTTGAAAAAACAGTACCTGTACACTAAATCATAAATGTATGAATAAAGACATTATTTATAAGGCTAGCATTAAACATAATGGCAAGATTAAGTTTTAGTTTAGTACCACTGCAAACCACTGGAAAACCTGATATTACCATCATAAAATGTCTCTTAGCAATAAACAATATTCAAATGCCACAGCACTCTTTATCTTTTTAATCAACTTCAACTGCACATTAAATATTTTAGGTTAAATACTTATTACATTCCTTTAACCATTTAAGTGTCTATTAATATGTAACGGGTTACACAGCATTCCTCTTTATTTAAAATTTTCTCTCACCTTTTACCTTCACTATGAAGACTTTTAATTTTTTTAGTTTGTATCTTAATGTTATTAAATGTTAGTTTTATATACTGTGCAATATTACTCCTTTGAAACATAGAGATTATTTATAAACAAAAATACAATTCATCATGCCTACCCATTCCTTTTTAATCATATTGCTTGCTTCTTACACTTTATAATTTCTTAACTTAATTTGTTTCCCCCCAAACGGAAAAACATGTACCATATAAACTTTAAGCTTGCATCATTTTAAAAAATTTTTTTGCTTTGTTTTTCCCAATATCTCCCACCATACACTCTATATTTTGAATTTACACCCCAATAATATATTGAGTTTATATTGAGCTTTGAATCTGTGTATAATTTAGTGTTCCTCCCATGAAACCCAGTATTTATGAAAAAAAAAACAACTGTAATAAGTGGCTCATTCACCATATGTGCCTGACAACTTGGAAAACCATGAAACTTTATGTTGCAAATAAATAAAAAGCTCAATCGCAGTACCTTGTCAGCTGTCTTCAATTAAACATGTATATAAAATAGGGATTGCTGTCTAAATACACAATATATATATATATATATATATATATATATATATATATATATATATACATACACACACACACAGCCATAATGTGTTGTAAAGTCCTTTGGTTCAGCTAACCCACTTACCGAAATTTGACCAAATTTCAGATTTTTGGGGAATCCTTAGTCAAAGAACTTTTCAGTACTTCCTTGTGTGTGTGTGTATGTGTGCATATATATATATATATATATATATATATATATAAAATCTTGCTCTAATTGCAGTTTGATTGCTTGTCCCCAGATTTGTATAAATTCAAGATGGCCAGTCACCTTTGTCTGTTTAATCAATTGTTCCTTCTCTTCAGCCATTTTTTTCATTGTTTCTTCCACAGATTTTGTTTCCTCATCCAGTTTTTGTAAAGCTTCATTTTTCTCTTGTACATCTTTCTGTAGTTCTTTTCCCTGAAACAAGACTTAGAATATTACAAGATTCTTTAAATACAGACATGCACATCTACATTTATATATTATGCAAATTATGACAAAGGAAAAAAAGATTTTTATCTGATGCATTTCATCTTTTAGAACTTCATTGGACTAAAGTAATGTTTACATTCATGTAATTACACATTTCCAAGAAATTAAACTTGAATTTAAAAAAAAAAAAATTTTTCCACTTTATTAACAGATACCAACAGCTCGAAAAAAAAATATTATATTATATATATATATATATATATATATATATATATTAACTGATCTCAAAATGCAGACACAAAAACAAAGTTTTACTATGTTACTTAAAAATTGAAAACTAAAAACAAACAAGAATAAACAAATAAATAAACAAAAATGAGTAAAACAAATTAATCCAAACCAATAAATAGGTAAATAAATTAAGTAAATAATCAACAAATTAACAAACCACAAACTTACATATAAACACAAGTAAACATAATAATAACAATAAAATAGTCAATAATAAATAAATTACAAAAGTTAATAAAGAATGCTATAAATGACCAAAAAACTGTATTTGATTCACAATTATTTCAACTCAATAGCCCCTAGAATAATTCAAATGATAACTATTACTGCCCACTAAAATAACCGTTAGAACAATACAATAGACTATCTACAATGCATCACTAACCTATATATATAGTCGAGCAAAAACACAATACATATGGCCTGACAATTGCATTTAAGCATGAAACAAACTGTTGCCTCTGGTTGATTTCAGTGTCCACTTTTATATTTATATATACCCTATCCATGATACTGAGCACTAACCCATAAAATATAGCATACTTTAAAACTATATTTTATTATATATATATATATATATATATATATATAAGAAAAATGCTATAATGGATAGCTATTCATGTTTTAATGAATGCTAAAGCATAGCTGTTAGCCATAGTATTTAAATGCAAAAGAAAGATTCAGTAATGGATAGCAACACAATTTTTATCCTTACCACTGATAATGATGTCAGAAAGAGATGGAAAGTACTTGGGTAAA
This sequence comes from Acanthosepion pharaonis, assembly GCA_903632075.3. Lineage (NCBI taxonomy): Eukaryota > Metazoa > Mollusca > Cephalopoda > Sepiida > Sepiidae > Acanthosepion > Acanthosepion pharaonis. The sequence goes on along the minus strand of CAHIKZ030001369.1, from coordinate 934,640 downwards.
AAAGTGATTCTGTTACAGTGCCTTTCTTGCCTCATTTAATTGTAATATATGGAAAAATATTTGTGAATATGAAAGGATTATGATCAAAATAAGAAGGCATAACATTTGTAACTTATTCAATCAGACATGCCTGAAAGAGAATTTTCTACCTATATACACAAATATATATGAAATGGACAAAGTCTGACAATTATTTTAAGACATTTTTTATGTTTATACGTTCTTTTTATAGATACAAATATTTAAATAAATGCTCTGTTTATAATAAACAGTATTAACGATGTTTACCGGCCTGAATGTCTGAAAAATTTTCATAGGAAATATGCATCCTCCAACAGGAGTCAAACCATTCTTTCTACTTCATGTTTTCCTTTTTCTCTTTTCCTGTCATCATCTTATTCCCTATGTACTCTTACCTTATACAATTAAGGGGGCCGTAATAATCAGGAGTAGGGATCAGAATTCTTCTCAAAATGTAATAAATGAGGGTCTTAATAAAGGGTCCTTGTAAAATCATTTAAAGGGTCAATATAAATGATTTCCACAGTCTATTAGACACTTAGGAGTAAACTTTTCCATTATGGATATTCACTAAGCATAGTTTAGTCTAGTATAAATCTAAATCAGGTAGGAAGATTGTAATGCACCAATCTTCCAATTACATTAGGCCTAAGTTTTGAAATTCAGAATCCTGTGCCCAAAACACCAAATACTGGTTTCTATAGGGAGACAACTATTTCAGCTGTAGTGTCTGTGAAGAAAAACATTTTAAAAATCTATATAAATATATAAAGATCTTGTACAATAAACACATTAGACAGATTTAAATTATTGCAGACAATTATTTGAAATTATTCTGTTAATTAGTCTCAAACAAATTAAAACCTGTTTTTATTGCAATTTATTAATAAGATGTATCTTTACTGAGTGAATACTAACATAAAATAGAATTTAATTAACTTATAATTTACAGAGAAATAAAAATTCATGCATTTAAAACATATCAATTTATTAATCTGAAAAATTTTAGCTTTTAAACATATATTGTTATTATTAGAAAATGTTATACTCTTTAAGTAACACACTTTAGAATAGAGCAAAGAATTTTCCTGTTAAATATGTGCACATATTCATGTATCTACTATTATGTGTGTGTGTGTGCATGTGTGTGCCAAGTATAAATAAAAGGACAATGTATCAAATACAGAGTCAGAGTAGCAGTTGTAGTAACAGTCCAAGTTAAAGTAGTAAGAGGAGTTATTAAAAAATTTTCTGTCTAGTCTATTTCCTGTTATATGAAAACTGCCTTCATAAAAAACAAAAAGAGAAACAATTTTTGCAAAAAACCTCAACAATTTCTGGAATATAAGAATTTGGGATTTATACTTGATCTGCTTTTTTTTTTATGGACAAGTTGAATATTTTTACAAGGCCAAATTTCCATACAACTATCAAAATGACAAATACTATTTTTTTCTAATAAACATACTGCAATACTGTTTTTGGTAAACTGTTCTTTCAGCTCAGAGATCTTCTGTTTCATCTTTGATGCATATTTTACTTTCTGTTCTTCAGTTGTTCTCATCTTCTGTGTCAGAGAATCTCGGTCATGTTGTGCTTCTGATCTAAAATGAAGCATAAACATTTCTGAGTTTTAATCTTTTTTGAAAAGAATATAATTTTAGAAAGAAGAAAAAAAATTGTCCAAGGAAAATATTTAATCACAAAATAAAGAAAATGGTTCATGGGAGACTAAAATGAAAATTGAAATCAGCCAAAAAGATTTCTTAATGTAAATTGGAGAAATTTTATTCATTTTTAGGTTTATTTTGTTGGTAATTGCAATTTGGTAAAATGCAAAGTGATGACCAATTTGTATAAGAACTTACAATATCAACCATTACTAATTCTTTGCTCATATTTATTTTGTAGGAGCAGCCTGATTAGTAATTCCTGGCCTTGTATAAGTGATACATTGCAGCCATCCTGTTACATTAAACATGGTAAAGGACAGGAAAGCAATGAGAAAAATTGAGACAGAACAAAACTACTAGAAAAAGTCATGTTATGATTCATCAGCAGGCAAAAAATAAATACACTGGAATGAAGCAGGACAATATCCATGTGAAATAAACATTAAACTAATTTATTTACACTTTTAAACAAGTTTTGGTGAGTGCTGAGTGTGTTTTGAATATAGAGTGAAAATTGTCCATGCATAATGAGAACTAGAAACATAGTCTTTGTTTGATGTTGAGTAAGTAAAGTCACCAGTTTTAATAGTATTTTAATATAGTCAATATTTTTTTTGACTGGTTCAAAAATTGCTTTTGAAATTATGTGGTATGTCTACTACTATGTCTGCATCTGGTATCATGTGATTTGTAAATCTTAACCTTGAACTTGTATTCTGTAAACTTTAGCCTATTTGCCAGGATCCTCTTTTTTATGTTTATTCTTAACTCCTATAGCTTCATCTTAATTTTAGTTGCTTTTTGTTTCAAATTTACTCAGATTTGAAATCTACAGCAGCAAGATGACATCCACTCTTTGAGAGACATGATTTTAAGATTGAATTTATCTTTCAGAAATTGTATTTTTCTTAAGAGACATTAACTTAAAAGAATAAATGTTCAATACAACAGTAAAGGATTTCATGAAAGATCAGCAAGTTCTCAAAAATCGATTTAAAATCAAGTGTTTCTTTGGTTGAGGTTGCTAAGTAAAATGTTTGAATGGTTTGTTTGTTTTTGTTTTGTTTTATGGCATATCAACCTCAATGGGTTATTTAATGACAACAAGATTTTTATTGCTGGTAATTTTTTTTTTTAAATGTATAGCTGGTAAATTTATTCTTTTACAAAAATGTATTGCTGGTAATAATTTTTTTTACAAGTATTTCTGGTATTAAAACCTATTTTTTCACTTTCACGTTTTGACCCCAGTTTGGGAGTTAATTATTTGCCCATAATGGTGGACCCAAACAAGTGCTGCCACTCCAGGTCAGGGTGAACCAGGGAACACCAGCAATTAAGAGGTGGTTCCACGCACCTCAAAACATCCTTGCTGTTGGGCGTAGTTTATCATCTTACCCAGGACATGGATGTAGTTTATCGTCATACCCAGGACGCAGATGTAGTTTATCATCATACCTAGGACGCAGATGTAGTTTATTGTCATACCCAAGATAGTGTTTGAATGAAATAAAGAGTTAATATGTTGAGACTGAAGAGCATGTAAATGTGTAACACAGTGTCAATGTAATGTTCTTAATCTAAATGGAAGTTTGGAATTTAAAGGTTATGTGTGTTGGTATATATTGTAGGTGGGGGTGAGGGTTCATATGTAAACAATTAAAGAAGAAGAATACAGAAGCTTGGGTTAATTTATTCTCATTTTTTTATATAAACTCTAGTGAAAAAAACTTTCAATGTCTCTTGAGTATGTCCATTTTATTTTCGGTCCAGGAGTTCGTGTAAGTAAGTATAAACATCATATTAATGGTTGAGCTCAAGTCAGCCTTTCATAGACTTGAAACAACCAAAGAAAATTTTGTGCTTACTTCATCATTGGAGAGATGCCAGGTCAGGATCAATAACATTGCAGATGATTCTTTGGATATTTATGATGTTTTGTTTTTTTTTGCTGTCAATATTTCAATTATTACTGAGAGATTCTATTTTGATTCTATTAATTTAAAAAAAAACAATTTTATTATTTTGCTTCTAGTCTATGAAGATCTGTGACTAAAATACAATCTTATACTCTTTACCAACATTGATGGGAGTAAATTTTAAGTTGACAAAAATTGTATCTCACATTTCTTCACTCATTCTCTTCATTAAGTCTCTTCCCAAAGTCTAATAAAAGACCCAATGTATATTTTAAGTTATAGTGTTGCAAATTGTTACTCGTTTCCAGGTATGCTCATCTGCTAAAAGAATTAGTTAATCCCTATTGCAGCTATGCTGAGCAGACCATAGTTATATTTTCTGGCTGAGAGCACATAATCTGGTGTGATCAGTAGTTAAATGAGGCCAGTACATTCAAACTCTAAGTCACAATAACTAATGACTTTGTGTTAGCACTGCCATCAATGAATTCTGAACAGTTTTGTCTACCCAATTTAATTCACAATTTGTCATTTTCAGACACTTGTCAAAGTTACTGCACACTAAGATTGTTTCCCTGGACTGATGTTATCAAGAAGTCACCTCCTTGACAAATCTAGCATGGGGAGGTTCAAACCTGGGTCTCTTGAGTGGAATGCTAAAGTTCTAACTCCTTGGCCACATATCCACAGTATTGCAAATAGCAGCTACCATGAAAATGGAAAACAAGAATAAGTAAAATATAATTCTGAATAATTTTTGTTTGCTTGTTTTAAAACCATGTTTATAGATTATTTATTCAACTCATAAAAAGTACTACCTCCCTTTCATAATAAGTGACCAGATTTTTAATATATAAAGCAGAATTAGTCATTCATTATGGAATGGAGGTAGTTTTAGTTTTCATGAAATATAAACAGAGAAATTAATTTTAACGAAAATGTAGAGAGGGTTCTTTTGGAAAAAGAGCTTGTTTTAATTATGCCACTGTCTAGTTAATCTCATAAAGTCTGTCTTGTCTAGATTACCAGGTATCAATTCTGGATATAAAACCATTACCTATCAAATTGTGGAAAAATAAGGCAAGGGTGTTTGGAGTCTGGGGAAAACACTTAACAGATTGTTGTCTTAACAAGAGGGAAGAGGTAGAGAAGGGAGAGAGATGGGAGAGAGAAGGGAGAAAGAAGGGAGGAGAGAAGGGAGAGAGAAGGGAGAGAGAAGGGAGGAGAGAAGGGAGGAGAGAAGGGAGGAGAGAAGGGAGGAGAGAAGGGAAGAAATAAAAAAAGAAACTGAATAATGATAATTAAGACCTCTGCCTCAAAAACCACAGCATGACATGCAGTATATAACTTCCAAAACAAAATGCACCAAGGAAATGTCTTTACAAGACACTGAATAGCAAAGTGAATTTTGGAGAAAGCAAACTGCTGACTGTTGCTTTTTCTATTGCATTTATTGATGTGTAGTGGTTGACAAAGACTTGCATCTAGACAAGTTGCAGAGAAGTCCATATCTGGATATGTCAAGCTGTTCGGTTGCTAACAGAGAAACATGGATATGACTTTGACAGACATGTCTGCATGTGACTTGGGGCCTCTTTTGCATCTGCATTTTCCCACACAAGCAAAGAAGAGTCACCTCCACAGATTTAATAAGGATTTGGATTTAAAGAAAAAATATAATTTGTAAACAGAATTCAATAAAAACAAACCAGTCATCTAAAAGAAGTAAACATGCTTCTTAATAAAAAGAATTGTAATTTTGATTTTGTAATAATGTTAAAATAATGACTAAAATGATGAACAATAATAATAAGAATAGATAGTGTACAGAATAAGAATTCTATAGATTAATATTGGAAAGTATAGTTTAATAAAAAATAATGTTGAAAATCTTTCTCCAACTAACCTTAACTGTTTTTCTTCTTTTAAAGCAGATTTTCGCTTTTCAATTTCTCTGTTGAATTGGGCTATCAAGAGACTGAAAAAAAGAGGAAAAAGCTGATAATTTCAGATTAAATTCTGTAAATGAAAGCCACAACTCTTTCCATTCTGTACAGGTGACTTACATTCAAAATGGAAGATCCCGCTGACCACACCTGTAGCTTGGAACTGGCCACATACAATATCACTGATTCAAGCTTTTCTATTTGATGTTGGCCACATTTAATATGGCAGATCTGTTATCTGAAAACAACATTATTATTCTTTTTTCTTTGCAATTGAGTAAAGAAAAGCTTAAGTACATCCATTTTTATTTTGGGGACTTCAATGCACTTTTCTCATAATTTGTAGCCAGCAAATTTATAAATTTTCTTGCAACTCAGTAAAAAAGTCTCAAAAAGAAGAGAAATTTTTCTTACATTTCAATAAAAACAAAGAGAACCATTGGAATTTGGCAAAAAAAAGGGAGACACACTCATTGCAGCTTTGTTAAAAAAATGTAATTTTTTAAGCAGTACAGTAAAAAAGAAACTCATTGCTGTTTAGTAAGAAACCATTTTCATTGGGTTCAGTGAGAAACTAGAGCAGTGTTTTCAAACAGTATGGTGTGCCTCATAGGTGCAGTGGAAGATAGCAGGTGAGGCAGAATGATTGAAAGACAATCAAAAATTTAGAAACAGTTTAAAAAATTCATATGCCAAAAACAAATATGATTTCAAAATCTAAAATTTTATTATGGGTTACTTGTAATTTGCATGCATGTGTCCCAGTATAAATAGTTATAAATAATTATTGACCAATTTTATCATTGTGATATTTTTGCATTATATAAATTATTAAGAATATACTAACTAGGGTCTGCAAATTGTGGGAGAGTGTTATTAATGATAATATTCTGACTTCAAATCTGTGGTTATCTCCTTTTAACACTCTGTTTTTTTTTTTTTTTTTTTTTAAATGTACTTTTAATCACATAAATTTGGTGATGGGCAAGGAAATTTTCATTCTGAAAATGCACAACCAGAGAAAAAAAGTTTGGGAACCACTAGACTAGAGTTTAAAATACAAAGATAAGTGGTTTTAGACTGGTTACTGGTTATCTGTTCAGGGGATAGAATTTATTAAAACTTATTATTTAATAATCTAACACAGCTGAAAGATTTTTCAGTGAGAATACAAGAAAATCATTCAGATGTATAAAACTTGTTTGTCTTTTCTGAGAAAGTGATCCCACTTTGTACATAATTAGTTTTAAAATTTTTCTATAGGACAAACAAAGTAAAATAAGATGTAATATCAAGTAACTCGAGATAATATAAAGGTAGATAATTTTGAATCTTAAAACAAAGCAATTTTGCTTTTTTATTGGAAAAAAAGAATTTAATTGAAAATTACGAATAATGACTTTAATTTGGATTCAATTTCTGGCACAAAATACTTTAACTAAAAATTATGGATTTTACAAAATGTGTCATTTTACCTAATTACACACTTTATAAAATCTAATGGAGTAAGTCAACATTTTCACACAAAAATTGGTTAAAATTTCAGAATATACTTATATTTATATAATCATGATATTACATGATTTTCACTTTTAATATCTAATAACCCATGAAAATTTCATGATTTTATTTTAATATTCTGAAGAATCTTAATTCTTAAGTTAATGATTGAGTAAGCACATGGTGAGTTCTAAGATTATATAAAATGTCCATAGAAATTCCCCTATCGCATCGATAGATATTTGAGCTTAACAACTTTAACAAAATATTGCAATAACAATCGTAATTATGAATGCTGGTCATTATTTTAAGAAGTGGGTACAAATGAAAAAAAAATTGAAATAGATAACTTTTTCCATTTCACTTAAAGACATTAAACACTTCTCTCTTTCCTTTCTTTCTTTTATTTTCTCATTGAAACTATTTAGTGTCTTTTCTCCACTTTCCACACAAACGAAATGGAATGGTCCATTATTAATGAGATATTGGCAGAGCATAATGGTCATGCGAACTAACAAAGGGTGGGACAAGCACAATTATAATAAGATCCTTATGAAAAAATACTGACAAGTTGTGTGGTGGTGGTGGGGTGGTAGTGTCAGATTTTATTATGCGAACAAGCCAAATGCAATATAAAGTTTTATTTATAAATAAATCCAAAAAATATAGACAAGAAAAGCAAAACAATATCTTAGAAACATGAAGAAATTATTTTAATATTCTACATGCTAACATAGGAGTGAAGCACTGAATCAGCAGGAATGAAAAACAACTGACATCACAGGGATAATAAATATCACAAAAATCAATAGATATCCCATATCAGCCAAGCAATTGATATCTGATGATGACCAGAAGATACTTGGTCGAAATGTGTCTATAATAACATCTATATCAACCAAGATAAGAACAATAGTTTGAAATGACATGAGTATTTGTTAAATTTGTTAACAATTTTATTGTGAAAATATTGACATGTGTAATAAAATATGACACAGTGTATATTATCATTTTCTATTTACTGTGTTCTGTTTTCTTGTTATCCATGAAAGCAGAACATGAAAGGAGAATACAAATAACATTAATTTACCCATGATTCTCTATCATCTTTCGTATGGCATCTTTATTTCGAGTGTTTTCTGAATCAAAGCTGGCCAATTTCTCTGTGTGTTCTGAAAGCTCGAGCTGTTTGCTATGTAATCTGGTAATGAGAGAGAAAATTTAAAACAATCTGAAATTAAGCAAGACTTAAAATATGACAAACAAAAACAGTTATGGACAAAAAGACATGAATAAAATGAAACATACAAAAAAAAAAGGTATGAACAAATAGTCATGAACAAAAAAGACACACACAAAAAAGACATCAATAAAAAGAAACATGAACAAAAAGAGACAAAATAAGTGTCCAACATATTTGACAATTTTACTGGTAGATACAGATTGGACAACAAACACCAAACTATATCTTCCAGTCCAGTTTTTAGTATATTGCTTTTACTTTTCTAAATGTATCCAGCATCCACTTCTGACATCTTTGACTAGCAGATCAGCTTTTCCTCTCATCCAGTGAGAATTTTGACTTTCTCCTACCAACTCTCTACTCATCTAGGCATCACGATGTGTGGCTGGCAACTCTCTGTATGTAACTAGTAAAGGGTAGACCAGCACTACTTCAATCCTAACTGTAACCATTAATATAAGTCTGCAATTGGATATCTCCAGCATCCGGTTTTTTGTCACTTGTTCCCTAAAGTTTTCATGTATTTATCTATTATTTTATTCTCTTTTAGTCAAGTGGGCAGTCACCATGAAAACCCAACTTTCAGACTTTACTGTTACCCATAAAAACACAAAACACTGAGATAAAAATCACTCACCATCTCATTCTATATAGATGTCTCAATCATAGTCTCACACATATAGACAAGTCAATTCACAAGCTCAAATCCTTTGAGAAAAAAATCATTATGTTTTTCTTGTACCCCTTGTATAATAAGGCCATATGACTTGTGATAAGTTCAAGTAAAAATGATTTTACTAATTTGTAAACTGGATTAATAAAGTACTTCTAAACAGCAAGTTTTCCAAGCTAGTTATTGCCCCAAAAGATTTAAATCTTTATTTTTAATAATATGATTAACAACGGTTATGATTCATTTGCTAAAAGAAAAATAAAAAGAATCTATGCTTTTAACCTTATTAAGACTGAATTTATTTCTGATTTTTACCAGTTTTAAGGTAACTCAAATTTAAATCCATCTTCTGAGCTATCTATACAAGTTAACCCCTGAAATATATTAAGAGAATCTATTTTTATGAATTAAACTTCTCAGAGGTCTGGGTCATTTAGATAAAAGACTTCTTTGAAGTCTTTTATCTTGTCTTTAAGTCAGACGATGTTACAAATGGAGGGCTTTCATCCAGGTATTCGTATTCATTGATTGGCACCAAAATTAAGTGAGTTGGCTGGCAAAGTCAGTTGTTGTAGAAATCTACTTCAAAAGAGTCCATTTACTACCATTTGCTAACCTGACATGTAAACTATACCACAAAAACCTAGCAACTCCAGTTACTTTGAAGTATTTCCGACTTCTTGCTGGTAAGCCTTTATAAAGTTTCCTTTTTAGTCACTGACCAAATAACTAAGATTAAAATAAAACACTTTTTTGTTTACTGTAAACTTAGTTGGTATTCTGGTCATTCTATTTGCTTTTGTTTATCTTATTTCTTTTGTTGCACATGTGATAATATATTCTGGAAGGATTATGCTCAGGCATAACAGATATATTTTTGCTTGTGGATATCTTTTTTTTGGTGATTCCTATAGAAACAGAATTCAATAAAATTGCCAAAAAAATGCAAAATGTATTGTAAATATAATTGAATCAGCAACATATTCTTGATTCTCACATTTGGCCTACTGCTAATGATGTTGAAGTCAGAGTCATCATCATCATTATCAGAATCGAATTAATCTATTTTCTCTTCTTCAAACTTATTATCAGAGTCAAGATTGGCGTGCAAGATCTCTTGTGCATTCATATGTCTATGTCTTGTTGTCATGGTATCATAATTCAATCATCTGTTAATGAAGAAATCATAAAATAAATCCCTAATTTCACAAAGCATGCCACCACTACACAGAAACCACCGTGTTGCTGAGATTGATTCAGTAATGTATACCTCTCTGCAACTAATTGATATTATTAGATTTGGTTGTAAACAAGCACAGGTTTGGCTGGTCTGTCAAAAAAGGCCTAACATTTTGTCCCTAACATTTGAGTTGCAAACCAACTAGCACTATTTCCCAGTGTTAAATTATAGTAGTGTATACTATGATAGATTTTCTTATGTACTTTTATTATATTGTATATTGGGGATATCATTTAGCTAAGTCTGTATTGCAGAGTATCTGATTGAAACCAAAAGAGTAGTGCCCATGAAAAATCATTATCAGCATTTTTATAGACTGGTAAATGACATTTTTTTATTTTCCCCAAAATAGGTCAGCACAGAGTGTTATAATAATGAGGCAGTGAAAGTGTTAAATACTTGAAAATAGTTTTGAAATGGAGGTGAACCAATTCTCTTCCAAGTGTTTTCAGATTATAATTCTTTTATTGGACCACAAAGAAGAATCTGCAACATTATTGGCCCTGACCTGGCATCTTGACTTCAATTATTTTCCTATTGTCATAATGCAGCTTTCCTGTGTCTTTTCTATAAATATTTTTATTGTGATTCTTCTGATGAGCCTTTCTCTTTGGTACTCTGACTTCATGAATTTAAACATAGTACTATGGATGTGTGGTATTATAATGATAATGGCTTGGAATGAGAAATTGGGAAGATGAGCTTGAATTCCAGTCAGGTTCATTACCTCTGCTTACATGCAAATATCCTTGGGAAAGGTATGAATCCATCTTTTCTTTACCTGGCTATGGGTTGAATAGCATGACAGACTGGGTTCTATAGCTTTGATTGGCAAACAGACTACCGAAGAAAGAAACGGCAGCCTACCATGATAAAATCATCTGCCATTTAATTGACTGACTAGACTTGCAGTTAGGTCTCATCATTTTATTGTTGAACTTGTTAAGTATAAATATAAGTTCTATTCTAATAGTTTCTTCTCTTGCACTTCTTGCAAGTGAAACACTTCCTGGTTTCTTGCTTTCCTGTTAACAATGATTTTCATGAATTTAAATGAAATAACAACTCCCTTCAGCTTTAGATTAAATAGCAGGGTAGACTAAGTTCTCTAGCCTTGAGTGGCAACCAGTCAAAGGTCTATAAAACAATAGGAAAATGTTCTATCATTCTGAAGGGGTCCTGGCAATTCAAACATATTAAAGTAAAAATATTGGTCCCTAGCCTTTACCATTATAAACTAACCAGTACATTGCTATTTCCAAATTAGTATAGCCATATAGTGGTGTACACTATGACCTATTTTTTGACATATTTTTATTATATTGTGTGTTGGTGGTGTTGTTTAGTTAAGTCTGTATTGCAGAGTATCTGACTGAAACCAAAATGGTAGTACCTATAATAAATTGTCATCAGTCAGTTATGTGCCATGTGTGATACATGCTTAGGCATCTAATACATGACATCTTTTGATATATGACTGACGAGGCAGATTTTTTCCTTGCAGTAGGTTGCCATTTCTTTCTGTGGTAGACCAGTTGCCATCCAAGGCTATAGAACCTAGTCTGTTCTTCTATTTACCCATAGCTGGGGGGAGAAGAAGAGAATTCATACCTTTTCCAAGCATATTAGCACATAAGTGAATGTAATGGATTTGACTGGAATTTAAACTCTGCTCTCTGATTCCTCAATCCGAGCCACTATCCATTACTCTACTGTGCATCCTTATTGTCATCAGCATTTTTATAAATATTTATTTCCAGTAAGTGGCAATAGTTATGAATAGCCACAATCATCTAAGCTATGAAAACAGATGGCAATTAAAATAGGTGGAGAGTAGTACCAAAATATTTCATGTTCTGTAATATATTTTTAATATTAGCTTAAGTTTCTGACCTTTCCACTCAAGTTATTTTTGAAAATATCTTTATAATGGCTGTAGCCCACTTGGAAGTCATTTTCTGATTCATATGAAAATTATTTTTACAGAATTTGTCATATCTGCAGTTTAGCTTGGATCTGTTTTGATTGATGTCACTTGGAATATAAATACTATTAATTTTGTTAATGGAGAATTAAGTTTTAACTTTCACTGGGATCTTTCTAATTTCTTTGTATAAACCTGAAATCCTTGTCATCAATTGTTATATCAGTAAATCCTGGTCACTCAGTCCTACTTGCACATGTTGGACAAGCAATAGTTTTCTCTCTATTATATTAGTGAGTGAGTGTTTTCTTCATAGAGCCAGCGATGTTTTATGATATTTTGGGGTGGTACAGAATAATTCCTAAGAATCAAATCATGTTTGTATTTTCTGAAGTTTTCTGAAAATGTTGACATTAGTTAAAGGTCTCGACATCAGTGTGGTTCACACCAGAGTCAAAGGCATTGATATCATTCTGGTTCACATCAGAGCCAAAGGTGTAGATATTAATCTCATGAACACCAGAGTCAAAGGTGTAGATATTAGTCTGGTACACATCAGAGTCAAAAGTATAGATATTGGTCTGGTTTGCACCAGATTTAAAGGTTTAGATACCTGTCCAGTTTCCATCAAAATCAAAGGTGTGAGTCATTCTGTGTTAAATCAACAAGGGTCTGACCATCAAATTTGTTACACTTATAGAGCTTCATGATGGAAATTGAATAGTACCTATTTTACATCTCTAGGTTGAAGAGTTCCTTAGATGTGACTCTTTGCAAAATAGGTAAATTTTAGAAAATAGTTACAAAGTTTAAATATCAATATTAATATCTAAGTCATTTTTTCACTCATAAACTTAAATTATATACCATTTTAAAGTACTTGGATAGATCTAAAAGATGATCTATTTATTTTTTGTTTAACTGCCAAATAAAATAATTTGACCTTGACATTTGACCTTTAATTTTTTAAAACCACATCTATAATTTTTTTAAAAATTTGATAATAATTTAATCTGCTTTATAGCAAGATATGTACAAAATTTTGTGGTGGCCTTTTGATTGCGGCCTGAGTTACAAGGGTTTTACCGAGTTGGGCCAAATTCAAAATGGCGGATTTTGGTATTTGCCACTATATGCTAACATTTTTGTATCACCCAATATGGTCAAGTTGTATATCTTTAGAAGGCTCTTTCAATACTGATTAATATTCACATATAAAAATTATGATCATAAAATGAACAGAATTTGTGTTATTTTGATTAAATATTGACCAGTTCAGTGGAAAATAAATCATATTTTTGGTTTTGTTTACATTTTTATTATACAACAAATAGATTTTTATATGAAAAAGTGACATAATGAAAATAATTATTTTAAAAAGTGTCATAAATTAATGTTAACATAGCATGAAATAACATGAAAATATGCAACATATGGTGTTAATGGTTAACAATTTTTTGTTGACATTTGACATGGTAAATGCATAAATTTTCAGTATTTTTATATATATTTAAAAAATTAAGTTTTGATCTGAAAAAGTGATACATTAAAATGAAATTTTAAAAAAGGATTCCTAACATTTACAAAGAGATTAACATGTAAACTTATTTTTCTTGTTGGAATACATGTTTAAATAGAAAATAAAAATATGGATATGCAAACCACTTACTTTTTCACTCAGATTTATTGTGATGACCAACCTTGATTGCATCTTTATTTAAAGTTATTTCAAGAAATTTCCTTTCCTAAAATATTTGAAGCTTTTTCCATCTCAGTTTTCAAAAGTTTATAAGTTCTTCCAGTGTCAGTTATTGGATCAACTAAACTAACAATATCAGAATAATTTAAGATTAATATAACTGGATGTAATGGATAACAGAAAGATGAAGAAGGGCTCTTAGGTCATAAATGTCAATTTTACCTCATCATTATCAGGATATTTTTTAAGTACACATCCTAACTATAATTCCTATCATAGATTGCTGTAACAAACCCCTTAATGTTTTCAAGCTCTATATTGTCCTGTTTTATAATTTTAACTGTTTTTCTTTCATCCTGAGTTGACACTGTTTTTACTTCTACCACTTCCTGAGACACAGGAATAAAACTATGTAGTTTTTGAGTTCCTGTAATTGAAGAGACATTTTTAATCTATTTTCTGCTAGATTTCTGCTTTATTTGTCTATTCATTGGCTGAGGAACACAAAATATTTATGCCTGAAATCTTTTTTCTTGCATAATCAAACAACTGTCTTGGTGTCATTATTTGTTCATTACAGGCTTGCTTTTGCTGCTAATTTATTAGTAGTGCCACCTAACCCATCACGTGATCCTTTTCCATGAGATGTAGCAAAAAAGTGCCACTTTGCATCAATACCAAAGTCAGCCTTATGGTTGCATAATTTGATACAATTTTTATAATGTGAAGTGGCACCATCAGAGAAATAGATCAGATTTTTTATTTTAAAATTAAGATTTTTTCAGTACTTCAATAAGTTTTTTTTGGAATAAATAGACAGCGCCTATGTGATGCTTGAGACAATCTGATATAATTACAATATATATTCTCTAGCTCTTTTTCATTTCGGTAATAACAGATGAATGGATATAATGTGACTCAAGAATTATTCCATTGGAAGCCTTGTGCAGCAACCTACAAAATAAATGAATTCTCAGCAAAATCTGTAATAAATGACTACACCATCCATCAAAGAACTTCTTAGAATAAAATTTTGATTGTTCTTTGGCAATGAAATTATGCTTTTTCAATGCCTACACAAAATGTTTCAATAAATTCTTCTAGATTTTGATACAGTTTGCAGTGTGGTTCTATCAGTTGATAGCCACTGTAGATAAAATCATCTATTAAATTTTTATTTAGAATTTCTTCTATATATAATACAAAATCCTCCATCAAATTGCTACAAGTTGAGCAGTCACCCAAATGTTGCTTCATTGCATGTAACAGCAGCTATGCATTGATGGTAATCTGTTAAATGACATTATTCATCTTGAGTCAGTGTACCAAGATGAGCCCCCACAATCATCTTTCATATTTTGAAAAACTGTCGTATAGTTATCTTTCCAGGCATCACTCTGCTGATTTCTTCACTTATAAAACAGTGCAACTTTATCAATTGTCCTTTGTGGGAATCTACATTTTCATATATTTGGTAGAGATAATATTCCTTGTTCATATACAAGTTTTTTGGCTTGTCTTGCCATGTATGTTGTGGTGCCAAATTCCATTTGAATTCTTTGGATACTCCAGCTTTTAGGAAGTATTGTCAAAATTTGTACTTTTTGAGGGACCTCTTTTCACAAGCTGAAAACTCTTCTTTTAATTGTGTAATAATTTCACTTTCATCAGATCTTTTGTGCACTTCTACACTGGTAGATTCTTGATGAGAAATTTTAGTTGAAATTAGTTTAATTTTCTTTGATACTGCTCCTTTAATTTTTCCTACATTTTATTCCTCATAACTGATTTGTTTTTCAGGTTTTTGATGCTTGATTGGTGATTCACCAATGATTAACAGTGATTCATTAAAAAGTTGCAATTCATTTTCAATATTTACAAAAATGCTAGAAGGCTGTGACTGGTCTTCAGCTGTTGTCGACATACATTCAGAAAACTCAAGTAATGCTGTTAATTTTATTCAACAATGGTTTTGCTTGTTAATCTCTTTGTTAATGTTAGGAATCTTTTTTATATTCATTTTAAGGTATCACTTTTTCAAATCAAAACTCAATTTTTTAAATATTTATAAAAATACTAAAAATTTGATTATTTTGTGCATTTAGTGTACCATGTCAAATGTCAACAAAAATTTGTTAACCATTAACATCATTTGTTGCATATTTTCATATATTTTGTTATCTTTTGTTATCTTAACTTCAATTCATAACACTTTTTAAAATAATTATTTTTATTATGTCATTTTTTTCATATAAAAATCTATTGTTGCATAATAAAAATGTAAACAAAACCAAAAATAAGGTTGTTTATTTTCCACTGAATTGGTCAATATTTAATCAAAAATAACACAAATTCTGTTCATTTTATGCTCATAGTTCTTATATGTGAATATTAGTCAGCATTCAAAGAGCCTTCTAAAGATATACAACTTGACCATATTGGGTGATATGAAAATGTTAGCATATAGTGGCAAATACTAAAATCTGCCATTTTGAATTTGGGTCAACTCAGTAAAACCCTTGTAACTCAGGCCACAGTCCACCACAATATTTTGTACATATCTTACCATAAAGCAGAGAAATTTGTTGTCAAATTTTAAAAATAATTATGTTTTTTGAGAAATTAAAAGGTCAATGGTTAAGGTCAAGGTCAAATTATCTTATTTTACCTTTAAACAAAAACATAAATAGATCATCCATAGATCTTTCCAAGTACTTTAAAATGGTATATAATTTAGATTTGTGGGTGAAAAAACAACTGAGATATTGATATTTAAACTTGACAAATTTTTCCAAAATTCTCCTTATTGGCAAGGGTCAAAGGGTCATATCTTGGGAACCCTTTAACCTAGACATGTAAAATAGGTATCATTTAATTTCTCTGTCTATATTTCTGTGATGAGGTATTGTAATTATTTATATTATTTACATTGTTCAGATTGTTGTTCTCATCTTTATTGCCATATTCACAACATTTTGACTGTTGTATGCTCCAGCCTTCTTCAGGTTATTGGAATTTCAAACTGAACCCTTTATTTCATCCACTGGGGTAGATTATTCTAGTTCCATATGCCATACTTCTTCCAGATGTTTCAGTTATCCAGTTATCTCCCTTTAACTCAACGCTCCAATTTTTTTGTTCACAAGGTAGCCAGCTATTGAACTCTTTGGGTCAAGGACACATGGCCCAGTGGATAAAAGCGTTGGTCGGATCCAGTGACACCTGAAAGAGTTGCAAATTTAATATTGGGCTACTGCAGTGGTGAACAAAACATTGGAGAGTTGAGTTAAAGGGAGATAACTGAGATATCCAGAAGAGGCATGGCATGTGGAACTAGAACATTCAATTTCTATCATGAAGGTGTACCAAATTTAAAAAAAAAATCTGTGTCATTGATGGTCAGACCCTTGTTGAGTTAAAATGGAATGATTTGTGTATACCTCTGTTAGGTTTACACCAGAGTCAAAGATTCAGACATTGATCAGGTTTACACCAGGTTGCAAATATTCAGCCAAAAAGTAGCCTTCTTTTTGTTTGTGTGTGTGTGTGTGTGGGGGGGTCTTACCTCACTGAAGGAATGCAGTTGGTATATTCTATGACTTACCAATTAGGCAATCATCTGTGACACTACTTGGCATTGAAATGCTAGTGAGTGCATTTGTGTATTGTTTGACTCTCACATAGACAATGATATCTCATGCAGAGGTTTTGACAAAACATCACATCCCCCACCCCAGTTCTATCAGCCAGGTTTGTTTTATAGTTCGGTCTTAGCTCCCTCAAAATTTTTTTTTTACGCATTTCACCCAAAGCAAGCTGGGAGTGCCACTAGCATGCAAGGGGTAACAGAGAGTGAAAGTAAGAGTAAAGAGGGGGGGTGTTTGAGGAAAGGATAAAGAGAAGGACAAGGATCAAGATTAAGGCATCTGAAGATGTTGATTGACATTACATTTAAAGTTTTGAAGATTATAGTTATCCGGGAAACAAGTAAGAGAAAGGGAGTTCCACTGTCGGGAAGTGCGAGAGAAGCTGTTGGAGTAGAAGAGGCGGTTACATTTAACTGTTTTGACAGTAAAAAGGGTGGGACCAACATGCCAACCTAGTAGCACGCTTTTCATGCAGTTGGGTACTAGTAAAAATAGCTCATCAGAGGCAGTTGCCATGAAAATATTTGGAAAAAGTGAAAAAGTGGCTTACTTGGTTTCTGACTCTTCAACTTCTTTCTTGGCTTTCTTTTCGGCATCTGTGCACTCAACAATGACTGTAAATGAAAAATGATTCTTTCTTCATGATGAAGTAGACCATATTTTTAATTTATTAATTCCATATTGGTAACTGGTGTTAAGGAAAGTATTTTTTAATACTGTGTCCTTTCAGGATGTAGGCGATCATGGCTCTCCAGATTTCATTTCTTTATAATCTGTGAATTGCCATCTCTTGTTAGAAAAGATAGAAGAATGGTTTCTCATTGCCTTTTCTATGATTTGGAATTCAGAATAGTCATTCTCCTAGAGAGGCTGCTACCCTGCTACTTAACCCATTCTTAAATGTCATGGCTTTTTTTCTTTATTATCTGTGAATTGCAATGATTTCTTGGGAATGACTTGTGAAATGATTAGTGGAGTGATTTCTTGTTCCATCTCCATGGTTTGGAATTCAGAAATTTTTTCTTACTCTTAGAATGGTAGCCACCCAAGGCAACTCTGCTATTTAACTCATTGCTGGGTGGAGAACTGAAATTATTTTGCAATCCACAAAATATTATTAAATTAACTAATTTGGGTCCATATTACAAAATCTCCTACAGAAGGTAGCGACAGAGAGTGAGAAGAAAGGACTAAGCATAAACTACAAGAAGACAGAATGCATGGTCATCAGTAAGAGGATGAGCCCGAAATGCGATTTGCTGGTCAGGAACACTAGAAACAAGTAAACATGGAAGTTTAAATACCTGGGAAGTGTCTTGAGATCCATAGACGTATTGGGATGGCCAAGGGCACATTCCAAAAGCTGAGCAGAGTATTGCGAGACAAGAGGATTTCTTTGGTAACAAAGAAAAGAATACTGACCTGTTACATGATATCTGTTCTTCTTTATGGCAGCGAATGTTGGATGATTTCCTCAAAGGAGAAGAGACCTGAGGCGACAGAGATTTGGTTCTACAGAAGGATGCTAAGGATATCATGGACCGAGCATGTGAGCAATGATGAGGTCTTAGAGAGGTTACGAACAAGGAGAAGGCTTATACTTAACATCAGAAAGAGGTAGCTGAAGTTTCTGGAACACATAATGAAGAAGGAGGGCCTGAAGAATCTTATACTCATGGGTCGAATAGAGGGACAGAGAGACAAGGGAAAGCAGTCTGTGACATACCTGATGAGCAGGTGGATGACAGACCGTAGTCTGAGGGAGGAAGTAGAGGGAAGATACTTGCTGACAGCTACAAGGGATAGAGGGTGGTGGAGAGCCATGATCACCTATGTCCTGAAAGAACATTGCACATAAAAAGAAATAGAATTTGTGTCCATGTACTGAAATTTCAACTTTGATTGGTTTGTTTTTTGCTGGTTATCAATCTTTTGCAGGTTATTTAAGCCAGAAAATATTTTTAGACTGTAAGAATTTCTTGGGGATAATAATGATTTGCTGATACAAGTTTTAGTAATTATCCTATAGCTGGGGGGAGAAGAGGTGATTAATTGATTTGTTTAATGGCATATCAATTCCTTATGGGTTATTTACTGCTGAAATTTAATTTTTTGGGTGTTTTGAAGTAATAAAAATATGATATGTTATTCTGCTTTCACAATTGAATACATGGTAGATGTTACCTAGCTTTTGTGCATATATATGTTTGTGTGGACATAATTATTAGAGGTGTTGATAGGTGTGTTTTATGTTGTAGTTTTGTTGAAGTTATATTTTTGAAAATAGTCTGATTTAAGAAATTGTAGGATATTATATGGATTAATGTCATGAAAGAGTTCTTGTCAGGTTGGTTGTTTGATTTTGTTTAGTGGCATATCAACACCTCTGTGGGTTATTTAATGCTGAAATCTAAATAATCTGAGTACTATTTTATGGCTTCAACCATAGATAAAATCTACTGTTTTTCATTTTCTATAAATAGGTAAAGTTGGTCATTTTTTTATTGGAGGGAGCACTATTTCCCCATAGCTTCAACCCCATCAGGTGCTACCACCCCAGGTCAGGACTGGAGAAGAGGTGTATTCATACCTTTCCTAAGAGTATTTGCATGTAAGTGTATATAATGAACCTGATTGGAATTGGAACTTGGCTCTTTGATTTCCAATTCTGAGCCATTATACTTTACACCACTTGCATATCCAAGCTTACAACACGTGGCATTCCCAAGTAGTCACCTATCTAGGTACTGACCAGGCTCAATATTGCTTAACTTTGGTGATTGTACAAGAACCAGTGTTTCAGCATGATATGACCATAAGCCTTCATGTGAAAAAAGCAAAGCACTTATTCAGAACATAAGAGTTTCATCAATGTTTCTTTCTTTTTGATTTAGGGAAGGTAAAAATTGAATAAAACTGTTTTTGTTTCTTTAGTAAATAACACTTCCTTGGTTGGGTAATTTTCTTTATATTTAATAGGAGTGGATAGGTTTGCCTACCATTTGGTTCACACTCCTCCCCAGTCTTTTGAACAGGAGTACAGGTTTATCCCTTGTTTCCTGTTCAGGATTGGACTTCCAGTTCCTTCTAAAGTCTTTTCATTCTCTTCGACTTCCAGCAGCCCCTTGCATCTTCATGGAAAACAGCACCTTGCTTGGGGTAAACTGATTAATATATATATATATATATATATATATATATATATATATAAAGAAAGAACAGTAAGATATATAATCTGGTGTTCTTATAGATATTTTTATTTTTACAAAATAGTGCTCAATGTAAATTTACAGAGCATTAATATTATAAATTAACTGAATTAAAATATGGTTTTTCACTACACAGTTCTAACCATGTTTCAAAAATGGAAGCTAAAAGCTTTGAATTTAATTTTGTAATTAAATTAAAGACATTAGTTCCATTTCATCCTCAAGTGAATTTTGGAGTCAGTTAATTTATAATATATATATATATATATATATATATATACACACACACACACAAAAAGGCACTAATTGATTGTCAGTATTTCTATTAGAAAGAGAATCTCTTTTTAGTAAAGTTTACATCATCAGAGCACAAAGCAGACCTCGTGGAATTCTTGCAAAGAAGCTTCTTCAATTGTTCTTGACATCATAAACATTCTATGGCTATAAGTCCATTTTGACTTTGAAACATTAATTCAAATTTGTATGCAGATATTTCTCTTAAACTTATATCAAAATAAATATTAATAATTTAAAGACAGAAGCATCTAAATATATAAGATGTACATGAAAGTTCTGTCCTCATTTTATTTTAAAACTAGAGGTTGAATACACAAGCGAATACTTGTCTTGAATGTTCCGTATTCAGTGCTGATTTGTTTAAGAAGAAAAAAGAAAGAATTCTATCTGACAAAATACAAATGTGAGTGACACGAAATCTTGTTTCTTTTCAAGTTGGGCAAGACAACAACAAAAGTCAATATGATGATTGATGAGGCCTACAAAGATGGTCGGAAGCACTAAATGTTGTGAATGGTTTGCAAAGTTTAAGAAAGGAGAATTTGAATTGGAGAACAAACCATGCAGTAGTAGTTACAAGTCCATAACTAAGTAGGGAGGCCTGAGGGAACTGGCCCCTTAAAAAATCATTTGCACCTCCCCAACAGAAAATTTTATAAATTTCTGCTATGTATATACAGATGCTTGATAAAATGTTATTGGTCCTGACCTGGCATCTCAGTTTCAGTGACCTTCTCACAGGTGTAATGTAGTTTCCCTATGTCTTTTCTATAAATATTTTCATGATAATAGCTCTGATGAGCTTTCCTCTTTGGTACCTCAATTTTATGCGTTTAAGCACCAGATCAGCTTCTAGGTTTCATTATTTTATATAAATTGATAGATGTAACTGTATCTTCAAAAATTTAAATGCAGTGGAACTCTCTTCTGGATTCTTGTTTTCCATCTTGTCTTCAAAAATTTTAAATGCTTAATTCATCTTGTTTCTTTTCCTGTTCTTTTATTGTTCTCTCTCCTTAATAATTTTTATTCTCATATTCTTTCACACTCATTAACCACTTTCATCTTAGTGGCTTTATCACCTTACTTGGAGTGAAATGATTAAAACTAAAATTAAGTATGTAAATTCTTACTTGCCTACCCTTTAGAATTCAACTTGCCCAAACCTGTCCCATAAATATTGGCTCTCAATGTTCAACATGCTGTAACCTGTCCCATATATACTCTTCCATATGTGATGACATCATTGCAAATAACACAGGATGTCATGTGAGACTTTTAAAAGCTGATATTTACAGGGTGGGTTTGAGCGTGTTGAATGCTAAAGGTTGTCTGCTACTATTTAAAACCATCTGGTGATTAGCCTGGGTTGTCTATAAGAATTTGGAAGTGAGGCTTGGAAGCTCTTTTAGATGATGGCCTCACTTAGTCAACAATGGAATTGGCTGAAAACCTTATTCTATCACTTGACATTTTTGTAAAATATGGGTACAATTCAAAATGCAAGAAAATAATTGAATTTATGCTCAATATATCATTTTCTATTAGACCATGATTCTTTTCATAGTTTGCCACAATAATTGGTAATGACTCAAACTTGTTTTTAGTCATTTATCATGTATGTGTCCATTTCTTCTACCAGATCCATAACTTTTGTTTTATTAAATTTTCAAATCAATTTTTGTTGCTAAACAAATTTGACACACTGTTCTAGTGGCAACTTTAGTCATTTGCCAATATTCCTCATTTTCAAGGCTGTTTACCAATTACATTTGGATCAAATCCTCGTCAATTGACTCATTTTCTGCTCTCAGTTTCTCAAATTCACAATTTTAAGTGGCATGTTTCAAACAAAGAACATAGTCAATAACTGGTTCATTCATTTTTTGAGAAATGTTCATGAAATTATCTCTCTCTGTATTCACTAGCTTTTTTTGGGTGCTATGTTTTTCCCTATTAGTTGACTTATATCATCAAATATCATTTCCTCCAACTATCTTGGGTGTGCAATTGCTGATAATTTTATAATGGCCTCACAACCAGCAGTTGTCAAGAAGAGATCAGTTATTTGGTTTTCTTCTGCAACTGATTTTAAATCCTTCAGATCTTTTTGTTCTAGCTTTAGCTGCTAGACTCTTAAGTCAGGCCTGTGCATACTGATAATTATCAAGTGACTAGCAGCATGACCCGGTATTGCCCGTGCTTGATTCAAAAATCGTACAACTCATACAGCAATTGCTATCACTTGACTTTAAATATTTTTGCCCTTCCTTGCCTTTAAAGAAGTGCCCTTTGCCATGCTGATGTTGCTACATGCCTTACTTCTTGCCTATCTCACACTGCAAATTTTTTCTAAGCTTATACTAAACATTAAATCTGTTATGAAAAAAGAACTAAACAAAATGAACACAAAACAATCAGCTTTAAAAAAAGGACTCGTAACTGGAAAAACTGAATGAAAAAAGAATGTTAACAACAAATACTTTTTCACACCCAACCCAGTTTTGCGGAATCAGAATCAACGTTGAGTTTAAGCAAGCGAATGAGCCAATTGGAGTAAAGTGCCATGGCGATTTAAATTTTTCCCACTTGTGATGAATGCAGCTATCGATTTTTTTTGCATGCTAGCATGCTAGTTAACATTTGTGTCAGTCACCTGCTGGCTCTCACGCTGACCAATAGAATCTTCCTGCCTATTCGTGGCAGCCAGCTATAGGCTCTCACTCTGGCCAGTAGAAAATGGCCGCAAACTACATGAAAACTGCTGTAGAAGCATGAAAAAATTGATTATTTCCACTATCGATGGGAGTTGGGAAATGCAAAGTCAGTGTTGGCCTTCCCGCTAACTTGGAGCATGTGCATGTAAATTTTGGTGCAAATCCGTCGAAAATTGTGTCTGTGCATTCATTACACACACACACACACACATCCTGCCTTTTATAGATAGAGATAATTGTTAATTTGGTTCTTTAGATATCAGCGACGCCATTGTAGTGTAGTGTTACTGACTCATGGGAAGTAGTATGCACTCAGCTGCCACATGGGTAATAGCCATAGCTATTTATAGTCTTTGTGACGTCCTATGTAAATGAGTCACCTCACTGAACAAAGCGTTGGACAGCATTTCAACAATTGCATTTCACTGGCCAATATCAGGCTACTGTTTTTCTTTATCATAAATTCTGTTTCTTTTAAATCCTATCCAGATAGCCAAATGAAGTTGTAGTTATCCACAGTACATGTTTATGGATTCTGTGTAACATATGGAATAAACTAATTAATTTCTCTAAGACCCCATTGGCATAAAATCTTTTAGCAACATATTTATAAAATTTATTTGGTAAGTAATTGTCAAGACATTTCATATGAATAATAAAAACAGTTAATTTACACTTTGATTTAATTTTTTTCATAATGATGTTCACCCAAGCATGTATTGTCAGTGATAGTACCTTTGCAGTAAAACAATTGATGCTACTTTACTCAGATGAATTGGGACACTTGGCTTCAAGAAGTTGCATGGGTATTGTGATGGCTATACCCAGATTGATGTCATCAATCTGCTAGCTAAACTGTGTGAGAGTAGTTGGAAGGGTTTACTGATTCAACCAGTGAAGAAGAACAACTCTGCCAAACCTAGCTGTGCCAAGCAGCCATTGGCCAGTCACCAGCCTGGGCATAGGAGCTGCACCTTAGAGGTAAATGGCTTTACCAGTGGGCAGAGGAACTTCTGAGAGGAGGGACATGGTAACCTCAACATCCCTAGTTCAAAAGGAAGCCATTGCACTATTTTGCTTTGAATGTCACTATGAACCACAATTACAGCAAGTAGAGGAGTGATCACAGTTGTTCAAAATGTACTAATTGAATAAATAATGCTGATGATGTTCATCCTGTATAATGCCTAGGAGCCACTCAAGGTAGAGAGTTACAGAATAAGATGTACTGTTTACATGGATATATATGAAGATAATGGTTATCCCCTAGACTTGAATGGGTTAAAATTGTAGTGATTGGGAAAGCATTCTTTTGGGAGTCAGTTTCACAAAGTAGCAGTTCATGGGAAGAAGCTGTTTGAGTGGGACTTATATCTCACCAATGAAATACAAAGGGAATGAGGGTGTTTTGCTACAATGTGGGTAGCATAGGAGGTCTTAGCCATAAAGGTTAGAACTGGTTGAACTAATGGAAATATTGATAGAGCAGTGAAAGGCTTGTAAAATTTCATGTGAGAAAGGGGTTGTAGGGTGGAGGATAATTTGTCACCCACAAGGACGTGGAGATGCTTTTTTAATAAGGAGAAAGATGTAAGTCAATCAGTGAGTAAAATCAAAATAATGAACATCTTACCTCTTTGTAGGTCTTCTTCATGCTGTTGTAATTCCTTACTTTGTTTTGTTTCATAATCAACTCTCAACTTTATCTGAAAATTGAGAAGAATTTAATTACTACTTTTTCTGATGCCAGTCAGTTTATAGTCTGATTTGAACCTGCATCATTCACTTCAAATGTCCATTACCATACATTTCATAATAACAATAATTATCAGAATAAAAGAAATCCAGGCAAATTTGAACCTACATGCCTGCAAAAAAAAAAAAAAAAAAAAAAAAAAAAAAAACAGTCTAAATGATGGTTTTCCCTTGACACTGCTATTATTTATTAACTACCTTCACTCCTTGGCAATATTTATTGTTTTAAAAACGATTACAATTGTAATAAAACCTAAAAATATGTTGAAACTGAATTTATAGTTTTTCGTTCTTGAGAATTTACAAAAAAATATTAAACTATTTGTTTATTTACAAGAATAATTTTATATAAATTGAATACAATTAAAACTAATGCAATACAGTATTTATCATTTACTAATTTACCAAAGTACTGAAAGCTTCCAAATTTGTGCTTTTTTCCTTTCTATTTGTAGATAATGTTCTAAGTTTGGTTGGAATAAATATGGAAATATTAACAAAATCAGCTATATTTTTCATAAGTATTTTCAATAGTTTTTTTTTCAGTATTGTTTTCATTCCTTTTTGTGCTTGGAAATTTCCTTTGGAAAAGATAAAATAGATTAAACAAATCATAAAGAAATCTTACATCATCTAAGATTTTCTGTTTTTCACTGAGGATACCAGCATTTTTTTTTGTTATTTTTCCTAATTTTTCAGTGAGTTTCTTTCTGAAAAGCAAAGACACAGATAAATCAGTTCATGACAAATCTATTTAACATCTGATTATGGAAAACAGGTTGTGAATCTTTCATGAAATCCTGAAATAAAACACATATTTTCATTAAGTAGAACTGTTAACTGACTTTAACTCTCTGCACAGTACTACATTGGCCAGCCAATTCTGAATATTACACAAATCATAATAATCTTGTTTACATTCATTTTAAAGCAAGAGATGAATTCGCTAATATAAAAAAGAAAGCTAATCCTTTCCTCTGTTATTCATTTCCATCTGTAACGCATTTCTGTATTTTCAGAACATATTTCTTCATGTCATTATTTAGTGGCACCATACATTAAAACTGACTCTACAAGCTCTGTCTGAAGTTATCTGGTAGATCTGATTTCCAGATTACATCCATTTTATTCAAGGCAGACATTAACTAAAACCCTTGAGTCTAAGCTTGATGGAACCTACACTCGGATGCTGAGAGCTCTACTTAACAAGGACTTGAATTTGTGAAGTCCATGAGCAATCAATTCACTAGACAGTGATAATAATCTGCTTGACTAGCATGCTCACCATTGTACTTTATTCTTACATTATTTGTATTTCTAATGAGCTTCCATGTTTAGATATTTTTGTATTGTAAGTCTTCAGCAAAACTCTTAACTAATTTTAATTGCTAAAAAAACAGAAAAGAAACCTTACCAGTGAATTAGTAAACAATGTATTCTGTACCAAACATTCTAAACTAAATTTGAAATTTCTTATTCAAAATTATTGATTTATCATATTTTCCAAATTGTTTCAAAGAGAAAAAAAAAAAAGGTTATTATGATTGATGCTCATTTTGGATTACAACGTTAAAAAAATCCTGAATTATTCTGGTAAGGTTGCAAATATTTTCCAAATTAATTTTATCGTTAATGTTGTGTACGATACACCTAATTTACATAAGTGGAGTACTGACCATATAAATATGGGTTGGTACCGGAAGACGGGGGGGTTAGAAGAAGACATCGAATCCAGAGACTCTGCCCGACTGCGATTTAGTCAACCCATTATGCAGGAACAGTCTTCCCAAGAATATACCAAAACTAACTGTAAATATTGTGTACCTTTTCCTTGTTTCAATACATTTTGTTTACGTACATTTTGTGTTGTATTATTATTATTCCATGCTTATCCAAGTTTCAACAGTTAATGATGACATAATTGAAGAGCTTAATGCTTAATTTCACTAATATTTTATAAAATGTCTTAATTATGGTGGTTTATTATTAAAAAGGGTGTATGTGTACATAACGTAATGGTTATCAGTCGAAAAAGTGGGATTGGTGTATAAAGTTCAAACTTCATCTGAGACTGTTGTATTTGCTTTCATACAATTACCTTTGAGAAAAATAGGAATCTATCTCTTCTTGCTTAGTTAAGGGTTAATAGCAGGGCAAGCAGGGCGTTCTAGTCAGAGCACTTTACAGGGAAGTAGCGATAAAGCAGTGTGTATAATATATGTGTGTGTGTGTGTTTTTACTGAAGGTTCATGCTGTACAAGGCCTGAGGGTCACTTCAGGTAGAGGGTGACCTTAAAGGGTACTTTATACAGATTAGATACAGGTTAAGATTGCAGTGATCAGGAAAAAATCCTCTTGCTACAATGTAAGAGACATGGTGGGTCTGAGCTGTGAAGATTAGACCTGGTGGAACCAAAGAATGTAGTTTTTCTGAGTACTTTCCAAGTAAATAGAAATCAAGTAGTGAGAGGCTTGCCATGTCTTGCTGAGGGTAGAAATAATTTTTCACCCACGAGGACTTGGAGACGCTTTTGAACTCTATCATGACTGGAAAATGAGGACTGGGCAGATCCCAACCGAATATGACAACAGTACTTAATTTTCAGTCTGATTTGGTTTTTGTAAAGGTAGAGGACAGCATGAAGAGTCAGGTACTTACTGGAGAAGTACAGGGAGATGACTATTTTACCTGCATATTTAGCAATAGATTGTATGTACAAGTTCTGTTTGAGGTCAGGTGTGAGATTGAGGCCCAATAGCCTCCTTGAGGGGACATTCATTCATTGTGACTGGCAGTAGTTTGGGGTCTAAACAGTGCTGATGGAATGTAACTAGTAATGTATATACAAACATTACTAAAGAGGAAGTGCAATGAGGCATTGTCATATTTGCACAGAAAACAGATTCTGTAAATAGTGTTTGAGCTTTGGCCAAAACTGCTTACTTTCACATAATAACAATGCTGTTGAGAAAAACATGAATACAATTTTCCTCCAAGGGCACTTGGAGTTATTTAACTATATAAGGTAGTCCAGCTAAGAAAGATTACAATAAAAAAATAAATAAATCCTACAACTTGGCAGTTGCCTTAGCTGGACTGAAGCCATTGTGAAGTTGAGTGAGCTGGGCACTGTACCAACTTCTGGGCTCTATAAAAACCTGCATCTGCTACAGAAACAATGACTAAAATCTGCAATGAACAGATCTCATATTATTAAAAAAAAAAAATGAATAAAAATGTTGCCCAATAAACCTTGAATGTATTTATGTTACATATTTACATACAATATGGGTACTTCAACATGGTGTAATGGTTAGCAAGCTTGTCTCATTAGATCCATTACAACTGAATATTGAGTTCAATCCTCATTGGGTGCCCCATACTACTGGCCATGTGCCACATCTAAGCTATACTTAGAAAATCATCATATATACATACAATGTGCTGACATAGATATGGACTGATGATTGCATACAAGCATGAAATAGACTGTCACCACTGGGTGTTGACTTCAATGTCCACTTTTACATTTAGATATCTTACTATTAAGATTAAAAAAAATCTTATAAGAAATAATTACTTTGTTAGGACAATTTAATACCTTATTTATAGTGGTCTGTCAGGTTAATACCATTTTCACCTGAAGTCTTTTTCCCCTCATGGAATATACCAAACAAGAGCTGAAAATGGATGCTTTACAACCATATCACATTGAAACTACCATTTCCCATAAGATGAGCAATGTTGAACCTGATCTGCATGTAGATGGGTGACTGCTTGGGAATACCATGTGTTGTAGGCTTGAATGTGCAGGTGGTGTAATGGATAATGGGTCAGAATTGTTAATCAGAGAACCGAGTTCCAATTCCAGTTGGGTTTGTTATATTCACTTACATGCATATACTTTTGGGAAAAATGAATCCATCTCTTTATCCCCGTAAAGCTATGTGTCAATTAGTAAGACTTGTATCACTAAAAACTGCTCATCAGTGTTATATGTAAGGTATGCTGGTGTGGGTAATGGATAGCGGCTCCCTTAACTATGGGTTAATTAGTAAGCCTTGTATCACTAAATCATTATTATCTTTGGAGATAATAATGATTTAATGATATAAGGCTTACCAAAGAAAATTCTTACAATCTAAAAATATTTTCTGGCTTTAAATAACATGCAAAGTGTTGATTGGCTGTAGAAAACAAATCAATCAATCAATCAGGATGAAAAATGGTTTGGTCAAAATATTAACATCATTATAAATTAACATATTAACAAAAGCAAGTAAAAAAAGAAGGATTTTAATTGTACAAATAATATTAGGTATGTTAATGATAGTTAAGCAAGTAAAGAAATAAGGACTTTAATTGTACAAATAATATTAGGTATGTTAATGATAGTTAAGCAAGTAAAGAAATAAGGACTTTAATTGTACAAATAATATTAGGTATGTTAATGATAGTTAAGCAAGTAAAGAAATAAGGACTTTAATTGTACAAATAATATTAGGTATGTTAATGATAGTTAAGGATAGCAGACCAGAATGAGAAATCAGAGAGACAACTTTGAGTCCCAGTTGAGTTTGTTATATTCGCTTACACACAAATACCCTTGAGAAAGGCATGAAACTATCTCTTGTTGCACTAGCTATGGATTAAATAACAGTACTTGTATCTGGAAAAATCATTATCACAAAAAAAATTGTTAATGCTATGTGATTGTAAGAATATTGCTTTTTGTGATAATGATTTTTCCAGATACAAAAAAAATTATTCTTACAATCTAAAATGTTTTGGCTTCAAATAATCTACAAAGGTTTGATAAACTGTAAACAACAAATCAAACAAAGTTATAGATAATAATTACTTTGTGTTTGTCAAATGCTCCTGGGCAGTTCTTTCAGCCTGAATCTGAAGAATCAGATGTTGATTCTGTTTTTTCAGATCCAAAAGAGCCTTTTCTTGGATTTTTTCATTCTGGAAATAAAAAATACAAGAATTAAATTTACATTGAGAAAATAGATATTCATACTTTTGAGTAAACAATAATATTGTACTTTTTTTTAATAATGAGTTCATGAGATCTTCAATAAGCCCTACTCTTTAGATCAGTCATGGGCAAACTGTAGTCTACAGGCTGCATGTGGCCCATTTGGCTTTCTGAATGACATGCCTGATTTCAAGAGAAAAATAATGTTTAAAAGTTTCTTTGTTTTATTTCATTCTTCCTTGTTCATTCACACACTCTCATGCATAACAATGATTAAATATGTTTCTTGAATTTTGTAATCTTTTGTTGAAGATCTTCAACATTTTAAACCACTGACGATTTTCACTAAGAAAATCAAGTATGCAAACATCTTTTGTTTTGAAGTTGGTTCTCTGTGTTGTGCCAGAAAGTCTTTCTCATCTGAGTCCATCCTTCAAATCTATAACTCAACCATCTGTCCTTGCATGGAGTATTGCTGTCATATATGGTCTTGTGCTCCTGGCTGTACATTTCAAGGACCTTGACAAAATCCAGAGATGAATATGCAATGTGATAGGTCCTTATCTGGCATCTAGTCTACAATTCCCACAGATGTGCTGTGGATTCCCTCTGTCTTTTCTACAAATATTTTCATGGCAACTGTTCCGACAAGCTACTTTTGCTGGTTCCCAGACTGTATGAATTTAAGTGAGCTACCAGGCTGGCATCTTGGTCCTACCCTTTCACTGCTGAAATGGTTAAATATAACAGTCTCTTCTACTCAAACAGCTTCTTCTCTTGCACTTCCTGTCTGTGGAACTCCCTTCCCCTTACTTGCTTCCCCAATGACTATAATCTTCAAATATTTAAGTGCAATGTCAATCGAGATCTGACACCCTGAGCTTGTTCCCTGATCTTCTCTGTATCCTTTCCTCAAACAAACCTCTTTACTCTTGTTCTCAATCCTCTGTAACCTCTTGTGTGCTAGTGGCAGTCCTGCCTTGGTTTGGGTGAATTGCTAAAAAAAAAGAAATAGGAATTGTTCCTATGGTAAATTGCAATGTACAAGTTGACCTCAAGATTTTTTGCTCAAAATTCTGATTTAGGCCTATACTTACTGTATAGGTTGACCCGCAAGCATATGGTAGGCTACCAGTGGCTCAAAACTTAGGCCTACTGGTAAATGAAAATTATGCTACAGTATAAGATAATCTGCACCAAAACTAGATAAGGTCACACCATTTACCTGTATATTGAGACACTAATCATATCTTTCTATATGTGTTATATAGAAAACAACCTACAACACACATTGATAGGTACCATCTAATGTATTGGTATAACTTAGTGAACATTTAAAATTTGTCAGGTCTACTAATAAACACTTTAAAGTCAACAACAACTCCTATAAAATATTAATGCCATAGATTATACATCATACCAGTTAGTTTTTTTGTTTTTTTTAATAATACTGCTATGTATTGTATGTTATTGTAAAACACATCATCATTCATTCACCATTTGTATCAGTGATGTAAACAAACAACCAGTGACACCATCAATCTCATGCGGCAAACTACAAAACTGTGTGTTCACTACATTATCGACATGCATACCATACCTAGTTGTCTGAATGGCCACCTGAGTTAAAAGGCACTTCAGTCAGTGTCGACACTTAGTGTATCAGCCGTTTGAGGCAATGTGTGCTGTAGCATTAATAGAATACTGAATTTAGGTTACTATTGTATTATTTTATATTAATTTCTGTATTAATATGTTAAATATATCTCACAAACTTTAATAGGATATATTTGTTTGTTTTTTTTTATTTGTTTGTTTAATGGCATATCAACTCCTTATGGGTCATTTAATGCCAAAATTTAATTTTCTTGGGAGCATTAGTAATTTCTTTGACAAATGTGTTGCTGGTAATTTTTAAAAGTTTTTTTTACAAAAATGTATTGCTGGTAATATTTTTTAATATGAAAATGTATTTCTGGTAATATTTTTCAATATGAAAATGTATTGCTGGTAATATTTTTTAATATGAAAATGTATTGCTGGTAATATTTTCTATAAAACTTTTTATACTTTCATAGTGTTTTGACCCTAGTTTGGGTGTTAACTATTTGCCCATAGCTGGAAATCTAACTGTGTCAGGGCAGACCTAGGAACAACAGCAATTAAGAGGTGGTTCCATGCTTCTCAAAACCTCCTGATCAGAGGCCTTGTTGCTGGATGTAGTTTATTGTCATACCTAGGATGAGGATATATTTGTAACAGCCTACATGAAATATGGTAAGTGGTGTACCGTAATTGTTAGGAGTGTTTTCCCCACTTGTTTACAACTTGGTGGTAAATGTTTGTAATTTATAACTGCCATATAAGTAAACCCCTAGTTTTGGCACAATTTATAGTAATAATTTTTTCTTTTTAGAAGAAATATATTCTACTTTTAAAATTTTTTTTCATATATTCAATGAATAAATTAGAAATAAATCTCTTACAACAGAGTGTGTTAATCACGTGGCTATCAGT
This sequence comes from Acanthosepion pharaonis, assembly GCA_903632075.3. Classification (NCBI taxonomy): domain Eukaryota; kingdom Metazoa; phylum Mollusca; class Cephalopoda; order Sepiida; family Sepiidae; genus Acanthosepion; species Acanthosepion pharaonis. The sequence goes on along the minus strand of CAHIKZ030001369.1, from coordinate 901,675 downwards.
GACAATATTATACAAGGACTTCATTTTTTTAATTATCAAAAAAAACTTTCTTTTTTTTCCCCCCATTTCTAAAGGCTAATGCTTAAGCATGTCGTCTTCTGTATGGAAAATGTCTGAGGTAACTTCAACAAAAAATTAAATTGAATTCTTTTGTAGTGCAGCCTGCCTTATGTAGCCTACTGCTTGAAAAAGGTTACCTGTGTCTGCTTTAGATCCTATGTATTCTCATACTGACTAGTTCATGGGACCTTCAATAAGCCCTACTCTTTAGATCCAGTGTATTTTTATATTAATGATTTCATATCTTCAATAAGACCTACTCTTTAGATTCAGGGATTGAACACACAATTACTATATCACCAAATCCCTGGAACAATAGCCTAGTAGTTTAAAGCATTGGTTAATGAATTTCGTGAAATAGTAATTGTGAGTTCAATCCATGGGCCAAGCAGTGTACTTGGATTCAGTGAAAAAATAGCAAGCAATAACTGAGCAGTACTAAAATACAAACTAGATATCTCTAGACATGAGCAGTGGAATGAGAACAATCACCCCCTGTAGATTAAATAAAGGGTTCAGTACAAAACTTCCTCTAGGTTACTCGGATTACACCTGATGACAACCTGAAAGCATAATGGGCGAAATGCTGTGATAACAACAACAAAGATGAGGATAATAGTTCACATGTAAATAGTGTATGAAAAGTATTTTCACTTTTTTTTTTTTTTAAAAAAAAACAGACTTTTGCACCAAAGTTTATTCCATGTACACATCTAAATTCTATCTATGACTAAACTATTAGTAAGTTATGGCTGGCTTCTTGTTTCTGAATATGTCTATCTGCTAGAGTAACTAGCTAATCTCAGGCAGATTTGCATTTCTTCAAACACACAGCTGATCTATGGTTTATAGCACCACTATTCTAAAGGTACCTTTGATACAGTTTCTAAAAGTGAGCATATAATCTGGTATGATCAGTAAGTGAACAAGCTCAATATGCTTGAACCCTTGGTCACAATGACTTGTGATTTTATGCTAGCATAACTATTAACATTCCAAACAGTTCCATCAATTAGAAAGCTTGAGTCAACCTGTTGTACAGCTTTCAGGCCCCTTCCAATGACGTTGCAAGCCTTGGCTGATATTATCAAGAAGTTACCATCTTGAAAAATTGACAATAGTGAGATTCTAACCTGGGTCACGTAGTCAGAATTCTGACATTCAAGCCAATAATATGAATACTGTTATTAAGTATTTAATTATCAATACAGTTCAGCTGTAACTTTTATGTCAGATCTTATAATAGCAGCAATCAGTATTGAGATTCTGACAATGTTGATTAGGATTATTGAAAACATAAGTTAGAGAAGAACTTAAGCATCAGCATTCAAAAACTTTCAAAAATTTTCAAAAGATACAATATAGAGAACATTACATAAGCTTAAAAAAACATGTTTGTGACTTATTAAATAAACTGTTTATTTCTAGAGTAGTCTATGGTAATGGTAATATTAGCAGTTTCCTTATAAGGAAGCATCCAGCATCCATTAACCAAGCAGCCAGTGCTATTTTCAGTAGAAATTTATAAAATATTTTTCTTAAAACAATTTTTCAGGAAAATAGGTTTCTCAAGTACAGTAGCTGTTATTACTCTTTCCAGTATTGATGGGGGTTTCCTTCTATTTGAAGTAGTCTTGAATGTTAACATCTTGATTAAGTCATTATTTTCTCTCCGAGTTACATGTGCTATCCATTTTAGTTGTTGCCGCTGTTGGTAGTCCTCAAACAATGTAATTTCTGTTATTTGGTACAGTTTTTTGTTTGTAATTCTGTAGCTCCAGTCCACAATATTCAAAGAACAATAGTCTTCACCAAAATCCACAGGCTTTACTTGCTCAAAGTCATTTTTAACCATTGATCTTAGAAAGTGACTGTATACAGAAATACAGACCTTAGAAAGCAGTTGTATGTATTTCTGAATGGGTTTGGTACCATGCATGGCATCCATATTAAAGTCTTGATCTATTGAGGCTATTTAAGAACATTACTTGAGTTTTCAGCTTAATGTTTTAGTTTTGTAGCAATTTGCAAGGTTGGGTGAAACTATCTCTAGTGAAACTTATTTCCTTATCCTCTATGCTAAATTTGTTTTAACTGATCCATTCACCAAGCTATATGAAGTATTTAGTATTTACTAATTTCACATTCTGAATTTTATGACATATTCAGGGTATGTGCCAACACTGCTTTCATTCTAATTACAGATCATAGTTTTTGTTTTGGAAAGATTTTGATTTCTATTTCTTGGAATACTTGATAAATGAAACAGCAGATAATTTTTTTTTAACAAACTTCTGCTAAAGTTTATTATGTGGGGAAAATTGTGAAAATAGCCTACCTTGGAAATGCCTGCGAATCTGTGCAATGTGCAAACTCCAGTTTGCTAGCGGTAAAAGGAACCAAAATGGCGGTGCCCATGTTTTATGCCGGGCGGTCTCGGTTAGTTAACGCGAAATCTCGTTGTCTCGTCATTCGCATGCAAATCGTGGTCAGTCCTCAGCTGTATAAAGCAGGCGCATTTTTCTGTTTGAGATCAGAGGGCTTTTGGCTCGTGAGAAGGCTGGACGTGTGACACCGATTTTGTCGGTTACCCTCCTCACGTTTTTTTGTTCCTACCTGCTATTATCAGTTGAGTTGTTGTGTTACCCCCACACATGCATACATCTGAAATTTATGTGTCTCCTGTATATTTTGTATATTTTATTACTATATATATATATATAGATGTATCATATTATCATAGATGTGTCATTTCATTATCATGTATGTATCATATTATTATAGATATGTCATATCATTATCATGGACATATCATAACATTATCAATACTATTCATCTGTTACTTTTGTTTCAAATGTTATAATAGCAGATACAAGTATTAAAATTCTGACAATAGTAAGGTATTATTTATAACTGTGTTGCAAAGCTGATGAAGGTTTTTCTTACTAAAGTTCACCCAAAGCAAAGAGCTTCATTGACATTTGCAACAATTCATCATGATTAGAGTAAACTTAGATGCTGCTCAGTGATAATGAAACATTACTAGCTTGGTTTTTGAATGTTACAAGTCAGTCTTTCCTCCATTGAGCTGCCAAAGCTAGAGTAGAGTTCAGCTGATGATTTTGATTTTTGGTGGTGCACTCATAAACTGCCTGTGGTATCATCTGCATAGACATTTGCTAATGTTCTGAGACTTGCAGAATTCGAGAAGTGGAAGAAATAAAACAATATCTGACTTTGTTGCCCAAAATTGGTATATGCCATTTAAGGATGGTTATTTGTCTCTTCAAATAAATCCCAAAAGTGAACAACCATTATTTTTTGAGGATGATGCTTTAAAATGCAACATAGAGAAGAACTCAATCACTAGCACTCAAAAACTTTCAAAAGAGCTAAGATCAATAAAAGATATCATATGTAGATAATTACAAAAGCTTTAAAAAACATTCAGTTGATTAATAAAAGGAATAATTTTATACATCCCAATTTTTTATATGCCACTACTCAATGTTGATCGTTTTTTTGTGTGTGTGGGGGGGTATTGGTGAGCAGGTTAAGAAATTCTATAGTGTATCATAAAGGTACTAACTCTTTGTAACAGACAAGGTTGCTGTGTTTCAAAATAAATGAGTTTAATATGTGGAGGGCTTTTATATAAACAACATAGCTCACAAAAGAAAATTCATGTGTTTAGATGTAGTGTCTGTGTGTGCCACATGGTTGAGTGAAATTAAGAAGTCAGCTTGCTATGCAACTTAATTTCCTGAAAGAAGATGACTAGACATGTCTTCTTGCTACCACATCCTGGGGAAAAAAAGAGGAAGAGTGTTTCATATCCATTCCTATTATAGTCCTGAATAGTATGCCATTTAGTTGGCATCCTGACAGACCAGGTGGGGCAATTCCCACAATAGCAATAACCAATTTTGTTGGTGTCGATTCAGTTGTATTCCTTCTCTAACAAAATTTGGATTTGATATCTCTTATATACAAAGCAGATGCAGCAATTAACAAGATGCATTGTGACATACTACACAGTGCATGATATATAATAATGAATAGTAACTTTTTCTTTGTTTTTCTGTCCATAATTTCTGTCATTCTAAAGCAAATATGGAAAAATAACAAATTAATCCTACACAGTTTCAGTAAGAAGCAGTTGAGTGCCATTTCCAAGGCACCAATGTTTTGCTGTTTGAACAGCAGGGTAAAATTAAATTGCAAATATTAATATGCAGAACACATAGATCCTAGACTAAGATCACAGATACTACACTGATCCCAGCACAGATACTCTGATCATAGACAGAAATACTGATCCATATTGTTACATTACATGTTATCTCTGGATTGCAGTTGGCTGCTTGCAATTCCTCAATGCTGCATCAACAGACTGAATCAATAACAGATAATTTTCCTCAGATTTTTTTTGTTTTACTTTGAGGAGGACATAGACATTTCTTGGGGGAAGTGAAAGATACAGGAAGAAAGAGCAGATGTCAGCAATAGTATAGTCAACTATAGCCAATTTGAAAGGTTATAGCATTTTTGAACAAATTCAGTCAAATCATGAAATGAAAGTTATCCTAGACAGCCACTCTTTTAGATCTTTTTGTACTTACGTAGGTGTACCCCAGGGCTTCTTGGACCTAATTTGTTCCTAATTCTCATCAATGATTTCCTGATGGAAGCTGTCAACTTGGTATCAATGCTGATGGCACAAACATTTATTTCTCTCTCAATAGTAAGTCTGATCAGATCAATAAGGTCAAATTGGTAGCTGATCTAAAAAATTACCTACAGTCTGTTGACTTCTTCCACACCTAGTAACCCCTTGTATCTTAGTGACTTTGTTGTCTTGCCTGGGGTGAATTCGACTTAAAAAAAAAAATGTGTTTGGTAGGACTGTGTTGATTTGGCTCACATTTAGTTGCCACCAGTCAGTGTTAAGATTGCAGTAGATACCAATTATCAGATGTTCTTCTTCTATGTGCCATGTCTTTTCAGAATGTGGGTGATCATGGCTCTCCACAATTTCCTGTCCTTTGTAACACTTAATAAATTTTGTCTTTTTGCTACCTCTCCTAATCCCTGTTATGCCAATAAGATTGTTAGGTAGGTTATGTGTTGCTTTCATGTTCCTCTTGCCTTTAATATGTCATGTCAGTGTCAAATCTTCTAGCCCTTCTTTTATTTAGCCTAGAAATTTCAACTATCTCATTCTTTGTTCAAGGAATTTCAGCAGTCTTTTCCTGAATTTCAGTATAAGTGTTTTTTTGTTGCTACTTTCTTTAAGACTTCCTTGTTGCTTACTCGCCCCACCCACAAAAATTTTAGTATCCTTCTGTAGAACCATATTTCTGCTGCTTCCTGTTTTCTTCTCATCTATGGGGAGATTGTCCAGCATTCACAGCCATATAAGGGGATGGATATCACATAGCAAGCCAGTACTCTTTTCTTTCTTTCTCACGAAATTGTTCTGTTTCTTAGCACCTTGCTTAGCAAATGATAACTCTAAAAAGAACATAATGGTCATGTAAGTGTTCAAATATCCAAGATGGCAGTGAATGTGTTAAAATTAAAGTTAGAAAAAATTTATTTCATCAGTGGTGGTGGTAGGGGGAATAAAGATAAAATTTTTTTTCTTCTTACATTTTGTAATTCCTGCAAAGCCAATTTGCTTTCAGTCAACTCAACATTGACTTCACTCAGTTGCCTGTAAAGAAAAATGTTTTAAAATGGAATGAGTAAATATTAAAATATTATACAATATTTGAATGTTATAAAGAGTAATTATTGACTTCATTTGGTCTGGTCAAGAATTCTTGTCTATTGCTGGTACCTTAAAATCTAATACTACTTGTCATATAATATCTAGGTGGGGAGGTAAGGCACTGTCAAGTCACTTGTTTTTTTTTTTACTCATTTCATCCCATGCAAGTTAGTAAAGCCACTAAGACACAATGGGTTACTGAGTATGAAAGAATAAGAAAAAAGAGAAACATTATTATGGAGTGAGGACAGAAGAGTAATCAAGAAGACAGTAGATAACAGTTGACATTACATTTAAATTTTTGAAGATCAAAGTTGAGTTTAAAGCAAGAAGCTGGAAGAAAGGACTTATGGTTATATCTAGCCATTTCAACTGTAAGATGATCAGACCTTGCTGCCAATATAGTTCTGCACTTAAATTCATGAAGTTTAGGTACCATACTTGAGAGCTAATCTAAACAATTACCATGAAAACATTTATAGAAAAGGTACAGCAAAGCTACATTATGGCAGTGAAAAAGTGGCTGAAGATGAGATGCCAAGTTAGGACCAATAATATTGCTGATTTTTTGTATTTTATCACAAATCTTTAAATATATAGTAGGAGCACTGGGCCATATGTGGCAGCAATATTCAAAGCATGGATAATGGTAGATTTATAAATATGTAAGATAGATTCTAGAGAGAAATATTGTCTAGCACAACACAGTGAACCAAATTTCTTAGCAGAAGACCTAGCAATTGATTCAATATAATCTTTCCATTTCATGTCAGCCAAAAATGTTGGCTCGAGAAGGTGCAATAAATCACTTTCCTGAAGGTTAGCATCAGACATACTGATTGATGGGAGGCAGAAAGGGGGTTGATTAATAGAGAGAAGTTTCATACTGGAGGCATTAAAATTAACAATCTATTCCTTGTCCCTGTTAACAGCAGATTATAGATAATTTTTGAGATCAGCTGTCAGTTTGACCTTATTGAACAGATCAGACTTATTATTGAGATAGGAGTAAATAATTGTGTCATCAGCATAGATACCAAGTTGAGAACTGATGCCATCAGAAAGGTCATTGATGAAAATTAAGAACAAAGTAGGTCCAAGGATAGAGCCCTGAGGGGCCATCTCCAAAGTGTTATTTGTATGTACTAAAGTACAAAAAGATCTAGAAGAGCAGCCATTCAGGATAACTTTCATTTTGTGATTCAATAAGAAAGACTGAATCAGTTCAAAAATTTTTCCACAACCTTTCAACTTGTGAAGAAGACTGGTATGCCAAACCTTGCTGAATGCATTAGAGATGTCCAAAGCAACTGCTCTAGTTTCACTATCTAAAACTTGATACTCCAACATTCCATAAAGGACATTATATTTCAATGACTTCTTGACTGACCAACCAACATTTAGCTCATTAGCCACCATCCCATTTATAGGACACTGGACATTAATGTGCCATAAGTAGAAACCTATAATTAATACCTGACTTAATATTAGATTTTTACAAAAACCTATAATACTAGATTTTGTTCAGAAACCTATTATTAATACTGAATTTTGTTCAAAAACCTATGATTAGTAATATTGATTAATATTAGATTTCTTCAGAGAACTATAATACCAGATTTTACAGTAATCTATAATGCCAGATATTTTCAAAAAACTATAATACTGAATTTTTATTTTTAGAATCATTACCAAATTTTATGGTGAAAAAAATATTTGGGTGGGAGGTAAATTATAAATGAGCTGAATTTCATTAAGATATATATATATATATATATATATATATATATATATATATATATATATATATATATATATCAAATATATGGTGCAGTTCAATTTATATTACAATGAATTATTCATACAAAAAGTAGATTAGTAAAGTTAATGATAACTACCTGAATTTTACCAAAAAACAAAATAATTTCCATGCCTGAGGATGACTGAATGTACAGTTGAAAATACTTGCATATTAAAGAAAGACCTTATACAGTTTATAATTTTTAAAAACAAGGATCATAACATTCATCAAGTGATTTGTAGGTTAATGTATCTTTAAAATTTTATCTGTGAAAGGATTTCAACATTTTATATCATTAACTTTACTAATCTATTTTTTGAATGATATTTATTATATAATGATTCATATATATATATATATATATATATATATATATATATATATATAATATTATATTAAAAAAATTTACTTGTATATATTAACTCTGTGCATTTTCTTTCAATCCTCACACAAAGGCCACATAAATCTAGGGTAGGAACAGAAATCATATGATAACCTCCACCAATTCACTATATATATATATATATATATATATATATATATATATAATGTATGTATGTGGATTATATAGTAAACAAATATGGCATCAATATTTGAAGAGAATGTCAATATAACTATAGATTTGTGCAGAAAATACCATTTTCCCTTGTAAGAGGCTGAAGGTGTGTGCTTGCTGATGTCATTTGCAATGAAAGAAGTGTGCCTATCTCCATTATGAAACTGAAGCCAATTCTATTCACATATAAAGTTTGAGAAAACAACTCGGATTTACCACTTAGAAGATTTACATACGAACATTAAAACTGGCATATAGTTATATAGCTTTCGAGCAAGTTGACAACAGGGATAGTGATAGCAGATGAGAACTGGCAAAGTTAGCAGTGACAGCATGACCTTGTGAACTGTTTTTGTTCTGAGAGAGCCTTTGTGCACAGTTGTGATTATAATTTTCAGACAAAACTGTGTTGTTCAAGTTGACTTATCGTAATCCTTCATACATATCTACAAATAGTTTTTGTGATCAGATTGGTTGAGGTGGTGTTCACAAAAGAAAAGCTACTGGAATAAGAGTTCTTGTTTGTTTGTTTAGCATCATATCAACTCCTTATGAATCATTTAATGCTGAAATTTAATTTTCTTGGGAGCTTTAGTAATTTCTTTTACAAAAATGTTTTACTGGTAATATTTAAGTTTTTTTTTTTGACAAAAAAAATTACTGCTGGTAATATTTGTGTTTTTTTTTTTGTTCAAAAATATATTGCTGGTAATATTTATTTATTTTTGTTACAAAAAGAGTTACTTCTGTTAATATTTGTTTTTTGTTTTTTTTTTTCAAAAATATATTGCTAGTAATATTTATTTGTTTTTTTTACAAAAATGTATGGTTGGTAATTTTTTTACTTTTTTTATAATGCATTACTGGTATTTTTACTATAAAAATATATTTTTATACTTTCATAGTGTTTTAACACCAGTTTCAATGTTCACTCTTTGCCTACAGCTGGGACTCTAACAGGTGCTACCTTCCTGGGTCAGGGTGGACCTGATAACAACAACAATTAAATGGTAGTTCCACGCTCCACAAAACCTCCCGATCAGATGCTTTGCTGCCTCTTTATCTTGACTTCATACTACTTACTTTAGTGGTTGGAGGATACTTAGCTTAAACGGTTGTGATAAAGACAATAAGCTGAAAAAAAAAATTTAAATATACATTTGTAAGTGTAAAGTAAATAAAAAGAATTCCAAATATTCGCTGATACTTACTGACTTACATGGAGATTTTTCTTATCCCATTGTTCTTTCTTCTGTTTTATTTTTTCCTGAAATAAAGAAATACATCATTTAAAAAAGAAAAATCACCAGCAGCCATTATAAAGACATTATTATCTGTCAGCTTGTAATTGTAGAAATTCAGAATGTATAGTGATCAAAATATTTTGTAGAATATTGCTCCCACATCTGGTCTGGTGCTTCTGCTACATATTTAAAGATTCTTGCTAAAATCTAAGCAGGATCTGCAGTGTTACTGTTCCTGACCTGGCATCTCAGCTTGAATCACTTTCCCACTGTGATAACATAGCTTCCCTGTGCCTTTTCTATAAATACTTTCATGGTAATTGTTCTGATGAACTTTTCTGTTCATATTTGTAAATACACATTGGGGTTCTGATTTTAAATTGTTGTTACATTCCCCTCCCCATCCCCACAGAGAAGACTTGTACATACGGGAACTAGCTAGGACTTTCATAGAGACAATGAGGTATTATGGTGGATGTAGTAAGAAAGGTAAGTAAGAATGCATTGTTTTGGTGTTAAGAATATTGTTGTATGTTTGGGTCAGTGATTATGGCTAGCTAAGTTTAATATTAAGACAGAAGAAGACCACTCTTTTTCCCCCCATTCTCCATTTTGACCTTATGCCATATTTTGTATTTTATATACGAATACCTAGACATTATGAATTTAAGCACAGTATTAAAAGTAATGAATTGCTACGTGATGTTTGTCCTCCTATATGGCACTACATGCTGGACAATTTCTTCAAAGTTAAAGAAGAGACTTGAAGAAACAGAAATGTGGTTCTACAGAAGGATGCTGAGGATACCATGGATCAAACGTTAGCAATGTGAAGTTTTAGAGAAAATGGAAACAAAAAGGAAACGTATACATAACATCAGGAAGAGACAGTTGAAATTTTTAGGGCACATAATGAGGAAAGTGGGCTTAGAAAATCTAATACCCACAGGAGAAATTGAAGGCAAGAGAGACAGAGGAAAATGACACATAACCTACTTAGTGAGCTTGAGTAAATGGATGGCAGAACAAGGTGTAGGAGAAATAACAAAATGACAAAATTTATTAAGAGCTACAAAGGAGAGGAAATTGTGGAGAGCCATGATCATTTACATCCTGAAGGGACAAGGCACATAAAGAAGAAGGCTAGATTGGCAGCAAGGTCTGATCATCTTACAGTTGAAATGGCTAGATGTAGCTGTAAGTTCTGTGCTAACAGTTTTTTATATTGCACTTCTTGCTTGTGGAACTCTCTTGTTTTTTGTTTTCCAGTCAACTTTGATCTTCAAAATTTAAATGCAATGTCAGTTGTTATCTTCTGTCTTCTTGTTCTTTTATTATTCTTTCTACTTAATAGTGTTATTTTTTCTTATATTCTCTCACACTCAGTAACCCATTGTGTATTAATGACTTACTGGGAGTGAAATGATTAAAAAAAAAAGATCAAATTGGTTAATATATTTTTCACTGAAAATATTAGTTTCATTAACTAATTCATTGGTACAAAAGAGATAACTTGTTTAACCCTAATCAAGACAGAGGGTTGCTTTTTTTTTCCCTTGCTCATGCACAATTATAGGTATTGATTTGAAACTCCAGATATGTTACTAAAAATAGACCGCTGTGAATAAATTTTGTTTAGTTATTCTGAAGATAATTGTCAATACATTGAATATTCTTATAATTTTCTTTTATATAATTGCTGATATCAGTATACTTTTGCTGATATAAGGATTTTGTAATTTTAGAAAATTACATGTAGTCTTACAATACATGTAGCCTTCCAATACAGGTACTTTATGACTCCAATGCACAAATATTTCAAAGTACATTCAGCACGAATTCTTTGCATTGTAAATGAAGCTATTGCATTGAAGCATTTGGTTTATTTGCTTTTTAAGCTCTCACATTTTTACTGTTGTTTTATGCAGATAAAACAGTAAGATGAGAATTTAAAATAAAAGGTGAAAGAATAATCCTGCAAAGTTTCAAGCCATTATTTAGAGGTTTATGGCATTTTTGGTAGGCAAAAATGCCCCTTAAGTTTTCACAATAACCTGCCTGGGATAGAATTAAGTTCATCACCATTAATTCACTGCAGAAAAGTTCACTGTCATCATATCACCATTGTGAAAGTTCACCATAAAAAGAGAAAAATTAAACAATTTTTTAATGGGTTCTAATTTTATTGATCAATATATTTAAAATATTTTTAAAATAGGGTAAAAGTAAATAATAACTGACATTATGCATTTTAATTTAATTAATTTAATAATTAAAACTTGGGTTTCTAATAACTGATATTATGTGCTATCCTTCTCAAGTAGTCAGGGATACAATTACAGTCATTATAATTTAGAACAAGTCTTCGAATTTGTCCAGCAGAAATTTTTAATTTTGGTTTGGTTTTAGTTGGTCTTTATTTTTTGTTATACTCATTTCAAGCTGTTTAACCATTATGGAAATTTCTAGATTCAGATTATATATTAATTATAAAATTATTAATTATAAAATCTAATGAATTCATATGGTGAAGTTTCTGAACTGTAAACTTTTTTCACAGTGAACATTCTTCCCAGTGAACTCTACTCATGGTTATTTGATGGCGGTGAACTTTCCTCCGGTGATTTGATGACAGTGAACTTATTTGTAAACAGGATTAATACCACAGACAAGATCACTTATCTTAAGACAATGTTCCATACTTTTGTAGGATTTTAACAAATTTTTATGAACAAGGGTGTATCAGAGGTTTCCCCAAACTGTACTGCCATGATTGTACCCTTAAAGTGAAAGACATACTCAGCTAATGCTCTTTGGTACCCAAAGATTTGAGTCAGTCTGCCAATAAGCATTGTGCGAACTACACATATTCAATTATTACACAAGGTTTTTGTAATGCTGTATTGGAATGGTTCTATGATATTTATAGCTCACATATTCATGTAACATGTCTGCATGAAACTAAGTGAAACTTGGTAAATCTGCTACTGATACTCTCAAAATTCTTCATCAAGATTTTAGCAAATGTGAACACAGGTTTTCAAGTGGCATGTGCATTTCAAGGCTGTTCAAGTGATGGTTCAAGATGATGAGTGTACAAGGTAATCAATAACCAGCAAAATGTCAGGAAATTTGAAAAAAAAAAAAATTAATGAACTCATTCATTATTATAGAGTCAGCCTGGAGATCATCATGGAAGACCTGAACATACATCACACTGTTGAAGTTTATCCTAAGAACATGACATTTTGAAGCATGAAAAAGGTGCTGGGATTGCTATTTCCATCTTCAATAAGTCTATTGTGAAAGGATTAGCAATCAAATTTGAATAACCTATAAAATCTTTATTGGAGTAATAATATACTTTCCTTTAAGCCTAATGTAAGAACCTTTTGCTATCATCTTATATACTACATTTATTAGATAGTCTGTTGTATATATTGATTGGTTTGTATGAAAGTACAACAATTTTAAACATGCAAAGAAGTCTTTCTATTTTAATCAATGTTTTTGTTTGTTTTAATGAGAAAAACCCAACATTGAAAGCATACATGGTAATAGTAATGGTTGGCAGCTCATATCCAAGTATGCCTGTCTACTAATACGGTTAGCCTATCCCTGTTGCAGATGCTTACTCAGGCACATTTGTATTTGTTCAACACCCAGAACCCACCTGTGGTTTATACTGCAAATATGTTGAGCAGACCTTAGTTATAGTTTCTGGGAGAGAGAGCATTATCTGGCATGATCAACAATATCTGAACAAGACCAGTATGCTCAAACCCTCAGTTACGATTACTTGTGACTTTGTGCTAGCAATTTAAATTAAAACTTACAAAAATGTATGATCTTACAAAAAAAAATCTCTGCAATATAGATATATATATATATATATATATATATATATATATATATATATATGGTGGACTTTCCCATTGCATTCGATGTATGAGGGTCAAACAGATCAGTTCCTAGGAACCGACAGCCCAGACACCAGCACATATGATTTGATTATAGTGATGAAAGCTTTGTGCAGAAGCAACCACACTTTTTGAAACGCCAAATACAGAGACCTGGTATACTACATACCACAAGGTTCCCAAACAACCCTCCACAGGTTTTGAATTCAGAGTTGTCCTTCTCCTAGACTAATTGCCATCCAAAGATATAGAACCCAGTCTGTCCTGCTATTTACCCATAGCTGGGGGGAGAAGAAGAGAATTCATACCTTTCGAAAGGGTATTAGCACGTAAGTGAATGTAATGGATTCAACTGGAATTCGGACTCGGCTCTGATTTCTCCATCCAAGCCGCTATCCACTACTCCACCGTGCCTATATATATATATATATATATATATATATATATATATACACACACACACACAAAACAGTGTAAACATAGAAATCAACATTGCATGGTAACTGATAGTTTCATGTCCCATCAGATGATCATCAGATGTGTGGAAACTGCTAGTCACCATACAATGTTAATTTCTGTGTTCATACTGCTAATAACAACATATCATTACAAATATTGAGCACTCTTTCCCTACACACACAGACACACCGACTGTGTGTGCAAAATACATTCTTTTTGAGTTTGGGGTCCATCCTTGATTGTAATTCTCAAATTTTTCGCCATCTGAGAATCACTGAAACTCATGCGTTAAATGAAACAGAATCCTAGAAATGATCAAGGAAAATCTATAGAAGAAAAGGCAAGAAGAAAATGGTAAACATTATAAATAAATACATACAATATCACATTTGTAATTTTGTATCTTTCTGTTAGCTTGGTCATGTTCATCATCAAGTTTAGCCTTTAACTCCTGGATTGTCATTTCTGTTTCCACAATCTACAAACAGAAAAGTACATCAACATTTGAATGAAAAAAGTAAATCAAGTTTTATCATTATATTTACTAAAGTTTAGTAAGGCACAAGGTCATATATTGCTTATAGTAGCTGATGGAGTTTGTAAGTGGCCACTCATCTAATTATTAATGATTAACTATGGTTAGTAATAGAAATATCTTCTTTTATATGCTGTTTCCCTTCAGGACATAGTTGATCATGGCTCTTCAAAATTTCCTGTTCTTTGTAGCTCTTAGTAAAGTTTGTCTTTCTGCTATCTCTCCTAATCCAGAATTCAGATAAGTTTTGTTGTGTGGCTCATTAGGCTGTTCAATGGACTGATCAATTCATTTCCTACAACTTATCAACCCTTTTGCAGGTTATTTAAAGCCAGAAAATATTTTTAGATTGTCACAATTTTCTTGTTTTGGGAGAAAATAATGATAATAAAGATCATAATAGTGGTACAAATCTTACTAATTAATCCATAACTAGAGGGAAAAGAGGTGGATTCATTCATACCTGTTCCAGGGGCATTGCACATAAGTGAATATAATGAACCCAACTGGAATTAGAACTCGAGTCTCTGATTAACAATTCTGAGCAATTATCAATTACATCACCAGAACATCCAAGCTTACAGCATCTGTTATTCCCAAGTGGTCACCCATCTAGGTACTGACCAGACTTGACACTGCTTAACTTTGGTGATTAGACAGGAAGTAGTGTTTCAACATAATGTGGCCATAAGCAATTGTACAATGGAGTCCACATTTGTTTGCACTTGGCTTCTTGGGTAACATTATGAAAGTAGATGTTTTTATTAGATGAAACATTGTTGATTATTAATTTTCAGCCAGTATTTCTTTTATTCTTAATTTCATTTGCTTTATTTATACTAGTATCATTAGTAGAAATATCTTGAATTTTTATTAAATGATGCATCGGTAATGATTATTAATTTTTGACTAATATTTTATTCATCTTAATTTTAGTTGCATTCCATTGCATTCAGTCTATGGCTTTTTTTACAGTGGTGTTCATCCTGTAAAAGGTCCTGGTGCCACTTGAGGTACAAGTTTACAGAGTAAGAGGTACAGTGAATATGTGCAGAAGATAACAGTCAACATTAGACTTGAACAAGTTAAGATTGGAGTCTGTTCTACAATGCAGCAGTTTGTGGGAAGAAACTGCTTGAGTGGAACTTACATCTCACCAGGAGCATAATGAAGGGAATGAGGATGGTTTTCTATATTGTTCATGGCATAGTGGGCCTTAGCCATGAAGGTTAGAAGGTGGAACTAAGGAGTGTAGTTCATATGAACACTCCTCATAGAAATAGTGATAGAGCAGTGAGAGGTTTGCGACGTTTCATCTCTGAGAAAGGGGTTGCAGAGCAGAAAATAATTTGTAATCCACAAGTATGTGGAGACACTTTTGGATTCTATCGAGAATGGAAAGTGCTGACTAGGCAGCTTTTGCCTATATATGGCACCAGTACTCCATTTTTGGCCTGATCTGGCTCTTGTAAAGGCAGAGAATAGCAGGAAGACTGTGGTAATTGCTGGATTTTTCTAGCATCTTTTGTGATGGATCATATGTACAAGTTCCACTTGAGGTCTGGTTTCAGTTTAAGTCCCAATAGGTGCTCAAGGCATGGGGCTTCCCTGAAGGAACATCTGTTCATCATGATTGGTGAAAGTTCTGGGTCCTCTTGGTGATGGTGGAAGTTCACACTAGTTTGATCTTTGAGGCATTGAATGTGACCAGCCACCTTTTTTACCCACTGAGCTGCTAGAGTTAGGTCAAAGGAGAGATCAGCTGCCAAGCCCTAGTCATCAAGAGTTTTAGAGGTACACCTATATAACATTGTATCATCAACATAGATATTCACAAATGATTAGAGTATATTCTTATGCAGATCATTTATGTAGAGTAGGAAGAGGATTGGACCAAGAAGTGAGCCTTATTTGGAATAGAAATATGTATGTATTTTGAACAAACAGGGGTGTTTGTTCAAGATACATGAAAGAGAACCAATATGAATCCTATATTCAGCAGGACAAAGGTTACATTTTTTAAAACCTTTTTTTGTAACATTTGACAATTGTATGATGTAAAATAAAAATAAAAAAGATAACATTAATTTAACATTAAACATTAAAATATTAATAAATTAATTACATTAATAAAAATTAAACATTAAAATGAATTAATTACATTAATAAACATTAAAAAGATAACAAAAATTTAACATTAACATTAATAAAAAATAAAAAATATAACATTAATTTATTTGGAATAGAAATATGTATCTTGAATAAACAGGGGTGTTTGTTCATAATACGAGAAAGAGAACCAATATGAATGCTATATTCAGCAGGACAAAGGTTACATTTTTTAGAACTTTTTTGTAACATTTGACAATTGTATGATGTACAAAAAAAATAAAAATAAAAAAAGATAACATTAAACAAACCTCCTGATTGTGTTGTCGAATCTTCTCTCTTGTCTCATTTACATCAATTTGTATCCTACACAAAAGGTAAAAGAAAATTTAATGCCATGCTATGGAGCAGTGTTTAGCAAAATAAACTTGGTGGCCATTACAAATATAGTGAGTTTGATACTCACCAGGTGTCTCAAACCTGTGAACTTGTATTAGAGTTAAGCTTAGTAAATGTGTATACTTCACCATTGATGGCTATTGGCGTGAATAATTCTCCCTAGGTATTCATACTTGTACCATATAAAGCTAAACTTAGCAAATATAGCTGCCATACCATAAAGTGATCCTCATGAGGTATCCCACTCTGGTGGCCTTGTATCAGACCAGGCAAAGCTGAGGAGACATCAACAGTGTTGATATCTCACTATAAAGTAAAGATCAGCATAAATAGTTTTATATAATATTAATACTGCAGTAAGTATGATTTTCACTGAGTGCTCCACTCTTGTGACCTTATAATATATGAAGCTAACCTTAGTAAATACTAATGTCTGTTCATTGCTGTGGAGAAATGGTTATTCACTAACTTCAGATTGTCATCTAGACTAACCTACATACCAATTCTTTTTTTATAACACATTATGGAAACAAAAAAGACACATATATTTAGTATAAAAAGACAGTTGAAATTTCTAGGATATGTAATGAGGAAAGAGGGCTTAGAAAATTTGATATTCACAGGACATATTGAAAGCAAGAGAGACAGGGGAAAATGGCATATAACCTACCTAATGAGCTTGTGTAAATGGTTAGCAGAACAGGGATTAGGATAGATAACAAAAAAAACACTTTAATAAGAGCTACAAAGGACAGGAAATTGTGGCAAGCCATGATCACTCCCTCCCCCTCCTGAATAGAGATTTGAAACACTTACAATAACAGGAAGATTAGAAAGCTAGTGTTGCTTGGCCATTGTTTAATCTGCACAAAATCTGCTGCTTTGTATCCTTGAGGTAAGCTAAAGAAAGCTAAGTATATATCATATATCATGCCTCATGTTTGAAAAGGAAGCACACATGGATAAATGTGCCCACAATAAGATGTAGTGTCAAAAGGATGTTTTTTTCCATGGCACCACGTTTTTTTAACTAGCGACACACTTTGGCAATGTTCATCATCTTAAAAGGTGACAATTAGAATTGTAATAAAGCCTAAACATATGATGAAATTGAATTTATACATTTTTTTTTGTTCTTGAGATTTTACAACAAAAATATTAAACACTATTTATTTATTAGATTGATTAAGAATAATTTTATATTTACAACATTGTAAAAACTAATACAATTAAAACTAATGCAATATTTATAATTTACCAATTTATTAAGAAATAAATGTGAAAATTTTTATTTATAAATTTATAAGCATTTACGAAATGATTAAAATATATGAACAGACTATAAGGAAGTTCTTATTTACCATTTTATAAAATTTGAATCAATTGGCAATTAACCAATGTTTTGCCAACCATTCCAATAAATAATATAATAGTGTTTGTTATTTTTGTTGTCAATTCTCAAGAACAAAGAAAATGTATAAATTCAATTTCATATGTTTAGGTTTTATTACAATTCTAATCATTGCTTTTTAAAACTATAAACATTGATAAAGAGTGAAGGTAGTTAAAAAAAAGTGGTGTCCTTTAGAAACTCTGTTTTATTGTGCGCATGTTTACACATGTTTTCCAAAAAGACTATTCTTCCAGGTAAATACTTGAAGAGTCAGGTATAAAGCAGACATATGGCTACTTTTTTTTTTCTTACTACAAGTGTAAAACCAAACCTATGGCTACCTCTTGACTTGAGTGTAAAACCAGACTTATGTCAACCCATTCATTAACTCATTGTGAGTTTTGCCCAAAAAGAGTTATCTTCAACATTAAATAACCTAAGAAGGTTAAATATGTGGCTAAATTAATTGACAACTTAACCATTACAAAAACAGAGTGCTTAAGTCAAGGTAAAAAACATGATTTTGAAAGCTCTCTCTGTTTAGAAGATTCATATAACACAATATTCCTTTCTTCATTTGGCCTTGTGCCACACTAAGCTGATTAAAAGTATTTTCTAACTTTAGATTCTTCTGGCATTTGGACACATGTATAGAGTGAGGATTGAATTCACTTCATAGTCATAATGGTTTGATATTACCCCATGTCGAGGCACATCACTCAGTTTATATCTTAGGAAAAAGCTTAAAGATGTAAAATAAACATGCTAACAAGAGTTATCTCCTCCTGTCCATCATCACAATTTAGCTAACTATCAATTGTATGACAGGGATTCTTCAGCTATTTGATAGAAAAGAAGTTATTTTCAACAAGATGAAGCATCTTTCCATTTGTTAGGTCTTATTTTAACATAATATTTCTAGGCAAATGGGTTGAATAAAAAGGCAGTGTTTCACACCAGACATATTCCCTTGAATTTTTCCCCATGAGATACTTTAAAGATATGGCACAATATACAACACCTTTACAAATAAAAACAAAGGAAAATAGTTACAAAATTATGGGAGTTATGTCAATTGATGTTTGTGATTTGTTTTAACAAATTGAGCTAACAAGTTGCTATAGAAGGAAGCTATTTTGAGCACTTAATGTTATTGAAACATAAATGTCAAATGTTTTTCTTTTGAAATTTTATAGCATTTATTCTTTATTAGCTGGAGCCATATTGGTGATGAACTAAAGTTATCTTTTAGTTTACCTGTATTTTCTCATTCTCTCCCTTATCCCTCCAATGAGTTCATGTTTTGAACTAAACTGGTTTTAACCTATAGGAATTAAATTCTATATTTTTTAACCAATTAAATCCCATCAGAAGGTTTGTTTGATAAACAAATACTGCCAAAATACTTGGCGAATGTAGTTGTAAACCTACCACGTGTTATTTCTGGGTCATTTAGAAAATAAAAACAATAATTTCCTTCACCAATCCTGCAAATTTGAGTAAAAGATTTTTGTGAGCCAGTGGGAAATAATTTTCTAACCAATGAAAACCTTGTATTCAGTAAGTTCACATCTCTATGTGAAATTAGATTTTGGATCTCCCTTACAGATATAAATATAAAATCCTACTGCTTCTCAAGGATAGGAACAATTTTAGAGGCCAGTTTGATCTACATATGTATACAAACACACAATGGAAGAGAGACAGCCAGCAACCTCTGAATAAGGACTTGTCAATGCACATAACAGAAGTTATTAACCAGTAACTGCCTACTAAGTCTTTGTTTACAAACTTACAAATACATTAGGCTCACCATCATAAAGTAAGTCTGTTCACACATTTCATACAGTACTAAGAACACTTAATTACTTTATAAAACAAATGTCACTGCAAAGAACATTTTATTGCTATTGTATATTTCTGAAAAGAATATATGAATATTATTTCAACTGGCATGCTTTTACATTTCCTCCAGAAAATAACCTTTTATATGTTTCATTTAAAAGATGTGTTGTTGTTAAATGTTTGGAATCCTGACAATCAGATAGCAGCAAAAACCTGAGAAGACAGATCCCAACAAACCTGTGAAAATTTCATGTTTTTCCTATTTGAAAATTTTGAGGAATCTTAATTCTTCAGTTAATGATTGAATAAGCTCATGGCAAGTTCTACAGCAATAAAATATCTGTAGAAATTCTCTTATCACATCGTTAAATATTTGAGCTTAACAATTTTAACAAAATATTGCAATAACAATAATAAATATGAATGCTGGTCATTATTTTAAGTAGTAAGGAGGTACAAATGAAAAGGTTTGAAATTGATAAATTTCACTGAAACAGCTGTTAAACACGTCATTCTACCCTTCTTTCTTTCATTTACTCACTGAAACCAAGTAGTGTCTTTAATATGTCTTTTGTCTTATCATGCAATTAAAACAGAATAGACTATTACTTGAGATATCAGCAAGAGGCATTAAACACTTTCTTTTTTTCTCACTGAAACCAAGTAGTGTTTCTGATATGTTTTTTGTCTTTAGATGTAATCAACAGTCTATTATTTATGGGGTATTGGCAGGGCCTAACATTCATGCAACCTAAGGCATTAATGAAGGGAGGGACAAGCACATTTTTTATATGATGTTATAAAAACATGGATTATTTATCTTTTGATATTTTACCACCAAGCATGGATATCTGTTCACTATGTCTTTCTTTCATACCACACTCTTAAAAATACATATTTATGCTCATTCAACACCCACAGAACCTACCCATGGTTTATACTGCAACTATGCTGAGCAGACCTTAGTTACAGTTTCTAGGATAGAGTGCATAATCTGGTGTGATCAACAGTTGTTTTTTTTTTTTAACAAAGCTACCTCAGTCACGATGACTTTGTACTAGCAAAATCATTGATGACTTCTGAACAGTTCTGTCTATTCAATTTCAGTCACCAAACTTCAGTCAACACATGGCATGGTTTTCAGGCACTTTCCAAATATGCTGCATTTTGGGGTCACTCCATAGGCTGGTAACATCAAGAATCACAATCTTGACAAATTGATCAAAGTGAGATTTGAACCTGTTTCTCATTGTTGAAAAGTGAATGTTTTAAGCACTTGGCCATGTGTCATATATATTTTTCTTTTGTTGGAACAATTATAACCTTTTCCCTATATATATATATATATATATATATATAGATAGATGAGGGGTGTTACAGGTGGTGCCATGATAAAGTCTGTGGAGCCATTGCAACAATAGTCCCAAGGAGTCTCCAAACAAACAGATATGAATTGAATAAGATGATGATGAATTTTGTCAGAGCCGGGGAAAAGGTAAAGACATTACAAGAGAAAAAAAACATCCCTCCTCAGTTCTGCCCCAGACTGGCAAATGATAGTAGATATAGGCAGGCAGCTAAAATTCCCAGTGGAAATCATACAGACTAAGCTTGTCCAGACATGATTATCTATTCTGAAAAGACCCAGCAAATCATCATGTTAGAATTAACAGTCCCTTGGGAAGAAAACATAGAGGAAGCCCACAAAAGGAAACTTGGGAAATATTTACATATTGTAAAAGAATGCAAAAGGCGTGGTTGAGTTCAGTGTGAACCGATTGAAATTAGATGCAGAGGCTTTGCTGGGCGGTCACTATGTAAGATGTTGCCAAAATTAGGTGTAACAGGTTTGGAAAAAAACAAGGCTATTTACACAATAACAATGGAAGCAGAAGAAGCATCTTGATGATTATGGCTGAAAAGATCAAATGATTGATAGTAAGTCAGGAGATGGAAGGATGCTGCAGTTGATATTTTAATTTTTATTATTATTTATTTAATTTTCAAGTTGGTGGGGGAGGTCTTGGGAATGACCTAAAACTATACCCGACAATGAAGTCTCAATTAGGGGACAGAATTAGGGTACCCCAAACCATTGTTACCTATGGGTGATCTATGGCTAAGATCAAGCACCTATTTGCCCCCTTACCAGGGTTACAGTTTTGTAGATGTGTATGTTGGTATGTGTGTGTGAGTGCATAGATAAGTGTATATGTATATAGGTATAAGTGTATGTGCAATTGACACAAGAGGAGGGGCTAATTTTTTATTTTTTTTGGTGGATGATTAACATGAATGGAAATGGGATAAGAGTAAGCAGAATATAATTCATGTGTGCATTTGCATGTGTGTACATGTATATCTATCTCTGTGAGTGATACAAATCATTACTTACCACCTCAATCTGTTCCTGAACAAAACAATGGTTATGCTTACTTCCTTTTTTTATGGAAGAGCGTACATTGCTGGTGAACCAGAAGTTATTTGTGACTGGACTATAAATTCTCAAGAGGAGTTGCAGTGTGTGATTGGGAAGATGGAGAAAATTGTAGCTAATGGATGGTATACAAATTGATACCTGATCAGTATTGGCCGGGTCACCGCGTAGAGGGGGTATGATGTTGTGAGACCTGAAACCCCTAATAAAGCTTGGCTTGAAACATCACTGATGCATATATATATAATATTAGTGGAAAATATACATACATATGCAAAATATATAAATACCCATACATGTATAGTTTTAGAAAAAAAAAAAAAAAAATTCCAAGAGGAAGAATCCAAGTAGAACTCAATGTCTAGGACAGAGTAAGGATATAATAAAAAGGCTTAAACACTAATATTCCATGGTCATAATTTATTCCATTGGAATCGTAAATACGATCCAATTCATCAGACTTACAAATTCAAAAAGAAAAAAAAAAAACAACTCCAGAAATAAAAACAGAATTTAGAGAGAGTGGAAAGTATGAGGAGGAGGGAGATTAAAACTTAACAGAGAGAATTTTAGGAGAGATGGGTGGAAGGGTTTTAATTAAGAGAAAAAATGAATGTTGACGGATGTCTAATGCATAAAGATACATTTCGTGGTGACATACACACACCATAGACAATCTAATGTTAGAATAAGAGGGAGGGAAAGATATAGGTGGGGAGAGATGGGACGAAGGAAAGTAAAATTGCATTTATATTAAAGGGCCACTTTATGTAATTGAGAAATTTGACAAATTTAATATATATATATATATACATATATTACAAATCAAATATAAATATATAAATATATATATATATATATATATATATATATATATAGATAGATATATATATATATATATATATATATATATATATATATATATATATATATATATACATAAATGTATAAAATATGATAAAAGTTAATTGGTAATTCATATGGATAATTCAGGGAGGATATAAAGCTCAATGTATATAAACAGAGTAAATAATAATTACTTAACAAATCAGAGACTTCCATATAAACCCATGGTAATATTTATATTTATATATATATATAGATGAAAATCAATAATTTGATTTTGCTTTGTCAGATATATAATAGTTTCAAAACAATGACAAAGGAAAATCGAATTATCGATTTTATGAAATAAAATATTAACATAGCTTTCTTATAGATGAAGTCTCCAATTTGTTAATTATATATATATATATATATATATATATATATATATATATACACACATATATATATATATATATATATGATATAACAAGATAAATATTTGTATAATTTTATATATCAACAAACAGTATTTAGAAAAATATAGCAAACTGGAAAGGTTTTTTCGTGATGCATTTCATCTGTTAGGATTTCATTGGACTGGGTTTTGATAACATTGCCACGTCTACACATGCACACTATGATGTGGCATATATATATATATATATATATATATATCATCAAAGTTCAGTCAAGATAATTTTGAATTTTATATATCAACAAACAGTAAGAAAATATAAAACTGGAAAGGTTTTTTTCGTGAAAAATTTCATTGGACTGGGTTTTGATAACATTGTCACGTCTACAAAAATGATGGCAACATATCATCAAGTTCAGTCAGTTTGTCAAATTTTTTCTTTGTCAAATACACAATATGCAACCACACACTTGCTTTAGTGAATGGGAATGCTGCAGACCCAAGATCATTAAGCACTTCCTCTGCATTAGATCCCTTTGTGGGGTCTAATCATTCTTTTGCTGTTGAACACTAACTCACTAATACCTACTTTTATTCTGCAGATTTTAGTTGGTGAGCGCATTATATAGATACTAAGTAGCTACCCTTATTGTAACATCTTGCAGTTAGGCATTAGGCTCATATCACCAAAGGATCACTGTTGACACCTGATGACTGCTTAAAAGTGTATGTAAAACTGTCAGTTTTAGTGTACATTGAGGTCAACACCCAGCAGTAACGATTATGTTTCAAATTATTCTAGGGGCTATCGAGTAGAAATAATTGTGGGTCTAAATGCAGCTTTGTTGATATTTTATAGTGTTGTTAACTTTTTTTTACTTAGGAATGCATGTATAAACAAGTAAACATAATAACAATCAAGAACAAATAATCAATAAGTAAAAAAAAGTTACTACTCACCCAATAACCATTAAAATAATACAATAGATATACCCATAATGCACCATTGACCAGCATATATAAATAGCTGAGCCAAAACCTAACACACATGACCTGAAGGTAAGAGGAGCAGAGGGAAACAGTGATCAACTTACCTAACAGTTTTGTGTTATGGCAGTAAGTGGACTGAAAGGGAGAGTAAGGGGATAAAAATTGCTTAAAGCTACAAAGAATAATGAAGCCATAATTGACCATTTCCTTAACAGACATGGCATATAAAAGAAAGAATTATCTTACCTGGATTTTTCTTCTAAAAGTTTGTTAAGATTAATAACCAGCCCATCATGCTGCTTCCGAATTAGATTCCTTTGGGGCCTGTCATAAGAAAAATATACAAGGATTGGTTTTATAAAAATGAATTTGATCACCCTTCTTATCTACTATTGCATTAGAATGTTATTATTGTTGACAAATAAATGAGATTGTCCACACAATATTTGTCAGTATAAAAGAAATATTAAGTACTACTTCTGTCCTATAATTGTTTATCATGATCCCCATAACTTATTAGAGTTATAGATACAGCACATGTATTACAACTAAAGTATCAATGGTGTGTCCACTCCTCTTATGGCTGGTTTGGAATTCAGAGTTTTCCTTCACCTGAACTGATTGCTACTCCAAGGTAAATAGAGTACAGTCTGCCCTGCTATTTTTTATCGTTTCACTCCAAGCAAGGTAACAATGTCACTAGAACACAGGGAGTTACAGGGAGTGATAGACTGAGAATGGGGAGGATTGAGGAAAGCACAAAAAAAAAAAAAGAATGGGTTGCAAGAAGACATAACATGGCGATTGATGTTGTAATTATAAGGGAAGCAAGAAATTGGAAGGGAGTTTCACAGGTGGGAAGTACGAGAAAAGAAACTGTTAGAGTAGAAGTGACTGCTTCATCTGGTTAGTCGAACATTAAAATGGTAAGACCTAGTTGCCAATCTAGTAGCATTCTTAAATTCATGTAGTCAGGGTAGTAGGGTAAAAGCTTACCAGAGCTGTTGCCATGAAAATAGTGTAAAGACAGAAGGAAGCCACATTACAGTGAGAGAGCGACTGAAGTAGAGATGCCTGGTCACAATTGATTACATTACAGGCCCTTCTTTAGATTTTGTCAAAAATTGCAAGATGTACAGCAGGAGTATTTAATCTATAGTTGGCAGAAAGTGGATTCAAACCTTTTCCAAGGTCATTCATGCAAAGTGAAAAAAAACTGGAGTTTGAACACGGCATGCTGATTTAACTTTCCATGCTAATAACAGTTACATTATTCTTGCCACCAATACTTGTTAAATTTTTATATTTCGCATACTAAATGGGACAACTATTAGGAAAGGTATGAACCCGTTTCATCTCCCTCTAGCTATGTTTTAAATAGCAGAGTAGACTGAAGTTTGGGTAGCAACCAGTCTAAGAGAAGGAAAACTCTGAATTTCAAACTATAGAAAAGGCAACAGAAAACTACTCTACTATTCCCCCCCCCCCAAGAAAGCATGGCAATTCACAGATATTAAAAAAAAAGTTGATATCCGTGGTGAGCTATGTCAATATCATGAAGTAACATAGCAATTTAAATGATTATAGAAAAAATGTGGTACTATATTATCTCATAACACTTGATATAGTTTTAAATTTTGTTTAGCAAACACTAATGTGGAGTAATGGATAGCGGCTTGGATTGAGAAATCGGAGAGCTGAGTTTGATTTCTAGTTGAATCCATTACATTCACTTATGTGCTAATACCCTTTAATACTTTATAGATACTTGCTACCTATAGTGTAATCATTCATGAGGGTGACTGGTTATTCCATTACATCAGTTTGCAAGTAAGAAATGTTTGCTGCTAAAAAACAAACAAAAAAATACTTCAAAGCAAAACTAAAATTTTCCAAAGAACACCTGGAGAAAAACCAAAACTTTTGGAATAATGTGCTTTGAACAGTTAAACCCATAACAGAATTATTTGGGCACAGTAACAGAAAGTATGTTTGGTGCCAACTGAAGACAACATCTGAGCTTAAGAACATCCATTAATTGGGGCTGTTTTGCAGCATCAGTGCCTGGCCATCTCACCATCATAGAATCCACCATAAATTCTTTATGGTACCAAAGAATGCTTGAGATGCCATCTGTCAGAAAATTGAAGCTGAAGTGGACCATACAACACGACAATGACTTTAAACATTCCAGTAAATCCACCAAGGAACAATTCAAAATAAAAATGAGTGTTCTGGAATGGCAAAGTCAAAACCCAGATATTAATCCTATTGAGAATGTTAATGTTGTAATTATTGCCCTTGTCTTTTGGTGGTTGTTTAGTGCCACCAGGTGGCTTCTATAAAATGCTGGCAGCCATACTGAAAATGTGGCATTTGTTCGATTGTCAATATTCAGACTAACAGGGGGATTACCTTATTGCAGATGCAATTGATTCATTGAGGATTAAGAGATGATGCAGGCTTGATGAATGTAATCTTCTGCTCTGAAGATTGTGTTCAAGCATGAAATGGACTTAAGCCACTCAGTGTCAACCTCAGTGTCCATTTTTATATATCTTTAAAAAATAACTACATATTTTTTGGAGTGCCCTAACTTTTACATGACTGCACTTGTAACTTATTAAAAGCTAAAAAGCTATATGTCCAAAAATGATACAACACATTGGTTTTTGGCTGAGAGACAGAAGCAACACTTTGTAAAGGTCTTAAAAATTCTCTGTCTTAAGAAAAAGTTCTGGTCAATATATAAATAATCCTATCAGGTCATTTCTTTTTTTAACTATGTTAAATTTCTTTTCTCATTTTTTTTTAATTTTATTTTATTCCATAAAAAGTTAATTATTTCACCTTCTTTTCTCTCTCTGTGAACATACACATAACATGCATATTTGCTGTTATTTGATTCTTTTAGGAGTAGAATAAATGTATTCTGCTTACAAAAGAGAATTGTTGTCTTTTTCCAATCTAAGTTGTTCATCTCTTAAAGTGCATATCTTGTCTTCTAGTTCGCTTAAGACAGCTGCTTTGCTGGCAATATCCATTTCATTTTGGGAATGGGCTGCTTCCACGGCCGCTGCAGCAAGACACAAAACCATGTGACAATGAATGCAAAAAAAAAAAATTAAAAAAAAGAGTTCAAAGAGATGGTTACAAAATAAAAAAACAAAAACAAAATGGAGGTGATAGGTTGACAGTGTTGTGACAAGGTGACAAATAAACAAAAGACAAGATGTGTTGTCAAGTATCAGAATCAACAGTGCAAAACTAAGAAAAAATAACCAAGCCCTAGAGTTTGAATTAAGCCAAAAACTTATTTTTATTTCTGATCTATGTTGTTTACTGTCATAGACTGGCAGTTTGAGTAATTATGATGAAAAGCAACGAAAAGTGAAAGAAATACTGACTAAAAATTAAGTTTGCAATGTTCCACTTGATAGAAATTTAAGATAATATTACTACTATTGGTTAATGAAGCTGTGGTCTGATTAATTATGATAAAAAGAAATTAGAACTAAGATAAAAGAAGAAGCTGGAGAAAATTAATAATGATTGACATAGCTGGGACCCTAACAGGTGTTAACACACCTGGTCAGGGTGGACCTGCAAACAGCAGTTAAGAGGTGGTTTCACACCCTTCAAAATTTCCAATGTCCCAATCAGACGCCTTGCTGCCAGATGTAATTTATTGTCATACCAAAGATTATCCAGTCATTAATAGATTAGAAATAAAGATTTTTAGTGAAACTGAAACTTGCATCAAGAAGTTTAGTTAATCATCTCAGCTGTTCTTTAATTTTTATATCTGTATGTTTTTTTAGTGACAAGGTGACTAATTAAGAAAACAAGATAGGTCAAAAAGTGTTGTCAAGTGTCAGTGTAAAACCAAGAAAAGAATGACCAAGTCCTAGAGTTTGAGTTAAAGCCAAAAGATTATTTTTATTTCTGCTATAACTTACTCCTGGCAGTTATAATATTATATCTCACTTAGGTTACTTGGCACAAAGTCATCATTTCCTTCACCTCAACTGACTCACTTTGAGTTCTTTATTTAAGGCGTCCTGCTGAGTTCATTTATGTTACCAGAGGTGTCTAATTTACTCCAAAACATCCCTGCTTTTGAGATTTTTTTTTCATGAGTAAATATTTCATTTTTTAGTTTTCACCCCCTCCTCTTTCTGGCAGGTTTGTCAATGTACTGAATTCTGTATTTCTTTCATTTTAGGTCAACCACTAGTTTTTCTGTACATTTCCTTTTTCTGGTAATCATACTTGTACATTCAAAAAATTCTTTGGGTGTTGGTACATCAAAAATATCATACAGTACTTGCATAAGTTCTTTCTTTCTTACTGGTCTTTCTCCTGTAAACCTTTTCTTTAACAGATTCCAGTGCGTTTTGTGTTCCCATTTTTTTCCTTTTACCAGATACCGTATATACTTGTGTAATGCTCGATCTCGCATATTGTGTGACCCCCCCCCAAAAAAAAATTTTCACTTATAAAAAATAATTTTATCATGTATCTTGTGTATCATGCGAGTTCCTTTTTTTGAGAGACCAAATTATAGACTAATCTCTTTTCCTCTGTATCTTTATCCCATCTTCTAGTTAAAGAAGTTAAAAAAGTAAAAGAGAATGATAACAGTATCGTTAGTAATGCTATACTCATTGTATAAATCCAAACAGCCATAAACAACTTAATGAGAAACAGCCATTTTGCTATGAACAACCGAATCAGATAACAACAGCTATTTTACTTGCATTTCAACCATTGTACAATAGTGAACAATTACTGCAGTTATGTTACAAATTATGTTAAGTAGAATAGCACTGATATATTTTTATATTATACCCTTATTCACTATGGAGAAAAGATCAACAAGGAAATACTGCTAAATTTAAGCTGCAAGTTGTAGCTAATTTTATATTTTATGTATGATGTGCCCCACCCACTTAAAATTAACTTCAAAGTTAGGTCTTCAAAAGTTGCATGATAAATGAGTATATATGGTATATTATTCTTCCAATTCATGACCTTATTACACTGTCTTCCCACATTTCTTTACCATTTTTATATACTCTGAAAAATACTTTTGCCAATTCTGAAAAATGTTGTGTCCTTTTTGTTATCCATTTTTATTCTTTTTTGACCTCGTAACAACTTCTTGAACACTGATTTTTTCTTGTGAACATCAATTCTGCCAGTGACATGCCTGTCGGTGTATTGGGATTTGGTATTATCTGGCATACTCTCAAGAATTTTTGTAATGCTTCTTCACTCACTTTTTCATTACTTGTTTTTTTCAAAGCTCTTTTAAAAGTACCCACAAACTGTTCAGCTTTTCTATTTGACCTTGGGTGATATGGCGAGGTAGTAATATGTTCAATTGAGAACATTTTACAAAATTCTTTAAATTCATAAGCAGTGAATTGTGTACCGTTATCCAAGAATATGGCATCTGGAATGCCATATCTTGGAAACAGTTCATGTAAAAAATTCACTGTAACTGTGGAAGTTGGTTTTTTACACTCACAAATTTCAGACCACTTAGTGAAGCTATCCACTAGCACAAGATAATATGATCTGTTTATTGGACCTGTGGAATCTATGTGCTGTCTTGACCACAGAGTATCTGTCTTTGGCCAAGGTTGTAATTTTGTAGTCGGCAATTTTGCTACCAGAGCACAACCTCTGCAGGCTTTTACTAATTTTTCAATGCCTTGATCCATTTTGGTCCAGTATACATAACTTCTCATAAGAGATTCCATCCTTGAAATTCCTGGATGTCCACTATGAAATTCATTTAATATCTGCTTTTGTAATATGATGGATATTACTACTCTTTGTGAAAACATCAATACTCCCGCACATAGTGAGTAAGCATTCAAGTCTGGATTGCATTCTAAAAATTGTCTATCTTTCTTACTTAGTTGTTTTTTATTTTCAAAATAAACATGTCTTGTTCTGCTTTTACTTTTATCTCTTCCAGGGTAACTGGTAGTTCACATAGTACATTACATAATATATTTTTAATTTCTTTTTCATTTTTTAATGCTGCAGTAACAGTGTCCTCAGTAATGTTTGATGTTAATCTTGATAAACCATCAGCATATCCTTAATTTTTGCAAAGTTGGTATTCCATCCTGAAATTGTAATTTAATGATGGTACCCCAGTGTTGTAATCTATTTGCTGTATACATAGGAATTCCTTTTTTCAAACTATAAATTGATAATAGTGGTTAGTATCTGTCTGTAAACAAAAACTCCTGTGTATAAATTTGTGAAAATTTTAACTGCAAATATTGATAACACCTTTTTTCAATCTGGCTGTAGTTTTTTTTTTCTGCCAGTAGTAGTGAACATGAAGCACATGTGATTGCTTTCATGTTACTGTTATCATATTTATGTGGAATTACTGTTCCTATACCATAGTAATTAACATTTGAAGCCAATATGATTTCTGCTTTTGGATTGTAGTGTGCTAATGATAAGTCTGACATTAGTATTTTTTTCATTTCTTCAAATGCTTTCTGACACTTATTAGTCCAGTTCCACTGTATGCCCATTTAAACAAAATGTTCAGCAGAGCTCTCAAATTCTACATATTACGTATATAGATTTGATAAAGTTTGCTAGTCCCAGAAACGCTTGTAACCTAGTAACGTTTGTTGGAGGAGCATATTCTTCATTGCACTTGCCCTCGACAGATCTGGTTGACGACCATTTTTGTCAATGATTTATCCTAGGTACTTGATTTTAGGGAAAAACAATTTGCACTTTTCTTCATTGAGTTTGAAGCAGTATTCTCATATTTTTTCAAAAACACTTTTCACATGCCCGATATGATGTTCCTTTGATACACTTTTAATTAATATATATCCCAGATAAGCAACTGTGAAATCACAATCTGCAAGCATAGTATCCATAGCTTGTTGAAATATATCTGGAACCACTTTTATTCTAAAAGGAAATCAGTTGACCTTATACAATCCCTTGTGTGTATTTATAGTTATTAACTCTGAACATTCATCTTCAACCTCTATTTGCAAATATGCTTCAGAAAGATCCAGCTTCAAAAAATTTTTTCCACCATTTAAATTCAAAAAAATTTCCTCTGAATTTGGTAATGGGTAGTTATAGAATTCTAAACATTTGTTTAACTCTGTGGAAAAATCAGTACAAATACAAATTTTATTATTTTTTTCTTTACATAAGCTGCTGGTGCTGCCCATTTTGAGTGGTCAGTTTTTTCAATTTCTATTTTTTCAAGTCTAAATTCTTCATTGACTTGATCCAGTGATGTGAACAGTACACTACATTTCAGTTTAAACATTGGTGTCAACCCGCTTTTCAATTGGAATTTTGCTTTGACTTTGGAACGATGATCCAACTCATCCAACAGAACATCCAGAAAACATTTTTTCAATTCTTCCTTTAAATTTTTACACTGTTTTTTTAAACAGGTAGCTTGTCCACTTAGATTTTTGCAATAAATATTTATAGAGAAATCTCACAACTCAAATAATTCCATCCAGTGAGTACTGAATAAGTTTGTAGTATTTTTGAACACATAAGCCTTAGCTTTTATACACTTGTTACTAAATGAAATGCTACAAGTTATTTCACCAATAAAAAATAATTTCTTACCCCCACATGCCATGTGTGATTTTCGAAGTTCTTTTTAATGTTTTCTGTTTGCTTTCCATGTGGCTTCATTAATTATTGTGATATCACTACTAGTATCTAGTTGCATTTTTACATCCGCATTATTAATTTTCATATACACAAATTCTGTTTGGCTTTCTGTAATTTTTTTCTGTTGCAACACTGTGTATGAAATTTTTTCTGTGAGAACTTTTTCTTGCTTCAGATTTATAGTGTTGCACTTTGAATTCTTAAAGGGACAGTCGTCTCCAAGATGTAACCTTTCACATCTGAAACAGGGATTAATTTTTCTTTTTCCACGTTTTCCTTTAGCTTGTATGTATGTGCATTCTTTTTCTTCAATTTCTTCTGTATTATGTCTCAGATTTAGGACTCTTTGACATTCATCTTGTATTCAACTTTCATTAGAATTCTAACACATATTTCTGTGTCTTTTTTTACCATTAACCCTTGAATGAAAATTAACCCTTTAAATATATCCAGAGTCAGTTCATTTAATTTGAGCCTGTCACATTCCTTGTTAACAAAATCTTTATCTTTTTTCTTTTTGTCAGATTCATACACTATCAACAAGTATTGAGTAATGAACTTTTCTTGCTAAAAATTTTATTTCGAATATTTACTGTTTCTTCAAAGCAAATTTCTCCTGTTTTTTTTTTTGCTAGTCCAAAATCACAGTACATTTAATATTCTATCAGTGCTAACTTTCTCAACAAAATTCATTTTTTTCGTCTTCCCAGTTACTGAATTCTTCTCTGAAAATTTATTTATATCTTCTAAAATAAGCAGGATTGGTAATTCCATTATCTAAAATGTATGTGAATTCAGCTAAGGCATTTGCCACTGAATCAGGAGTGAAAAATCTTGGGGAATTTTCTGTTTTCTTCTGTATAATTTCAATTAAATCATGTTGTTTCTGGAGTTCCAACAACTGCTGCTGTTGTTGCTGTATTTTAATCACTTGGGCTAATAATTCTTCCATATTTAAAGAATATGTCTTTTTGTTTTCTTTTTTTTCTCTTTTACACACACCAAAGAAAAAAATTAAACCAACATGGTTCTAATTTCTTATAGCCACTGTTATTATGTGTGCTAAAGCAATAAGTACTACATGTGTTTTGATCCCTCATTGACACTGTTATAACTCAGTTCTAGCAGTTATAATCTTATGTCTTGCTTAGGCTACTTGTTGTGATGTCATCAATTCTTTCTCCTTCACTGACTCCAACAGACTTTTACTGACTCACTTTGAGTGTTTTATTTAAGGCATTTTGCTTAGTTCATTTGTGTTACTGGGGATGTCTTATTTACTCCACAAAAATTTCTGATCTATGTTGTTTATTGTCATAGACTGACAGTCTGAGTAATGATGAAAAACAACTAAAATTAAGATGAAAGAAAAAAAAAGTTAAAAATTAACAATTCACAATGCTTCACTTGATAATACTACTACCTTAATTTCTGATGCAAAATTCTGAATGAAAATTAAAGGCAAAAAAGTGGAAATTTTTACTCAGCTTACAAAACCTTATATTTGAAACAAAGATTGCAACTATACTCTGTAGAATAGATAATAAAACATAAAATAGGCATGTGCTGATAACAATTGTTTACAAAAGGTATTTGATATGTTGGCAATATTTGTTCTTTGGGAATCAGTTTAATGTTTAAAATTAGAACAGTTTTCGTCAAAAGATAAAATTTGTTTATATTTTCATTTTTCTTGTTTTTTTTTTATAAGGTTTTCTCTTTTCATTCTTAATGAAAGACAATATTTTATCTTTATTTTCATGGTTTATTAATATAATGAAATATAATAAATTCATCAAACAGAAAAGTCTGATAGATTAATTAACACCTTAAAATGTATTATTGAGTATATCTAGTTATCACCTTTTCCCAAAAATGTTTTTGCAACAGAAATTAGAAGCAACATGCAATAGCAAAACATCCAATTGATTTCTATTTTAATATTGTGAAAAATTAAATATTTTAGTGACACTGAGATTTTAATGGATAATATAGAACAACTTTAAAAAGAAAAATTTGTATCAAACAAAGTTCCATTTTCTTGATTGTGAAGCTCTCTGTAGCTGAGTGGTCAAATCATGCTGGATCAGACAGGGTTCCTCCTGAAAAAGGGGAGGCAGGTTTGAACCCTGCCAGAGGGTATATTTTTTTTTATTAAGTTTTCTTGAGTCTGTAGGCCAGTAGAGAAAATACTCTTTAAAATAAACAGAGCACTTACTCAAATAAGAGTATCCACTAAAAATAATGTTTGAAGTAATAAAAATATGTTGGATTAAATATAAAATCTATTAACTCTTTAAAAATATATATGTGTGATATATAAGGTTGAGTCATAAGTAATTTTAATTTTTGGGAAAACAACTGTAAGGACAAATATATCATTCAAACTTCTTTAAACACTGTGTCCCCTCAGGATGTAGGTGATCATGGCTCTCTACAACCCTTGTAGCTCTTAATAAACTTTCTCTTTCTGTTATTTCTCCTCAGCCCTGTCCTGCCATCCATTTAGTCAAACTCACTAAGTATGTTATAGTTATGTGGCACAAGGCCAAAAGTATGGAGCATCCAGTGAGGATCGAACACACTACTTAGTTGTAATTGTTCTAGTTAGACAAACTTGCTAACCATTACATCACACCGAGGTGCCCAAACTGATTTTCCAAGTGTAGCTTAGATGTAGCACAAAGCTGAAAGTAGGGAGCACCCAGTGAGGATTGAACTCACTACTCAGTCGTAAGTGTTCTAGCAAGATAAGCTTGCTAACCATTACACCACCTTGAGGTGCCCAATTCACTAAGTATGTTATATGTTGTTTTCCTCTGTCCTGTGAGTATCAGATTTTCCAAGCACTCCTTCCTCATTGTGTGCCACAGAAACCACAACTGTTTCTTCCTGATGTTAAGTATTAGTTTTCTTTTTGTTTACATTTCCTCTAAAACTTTGTCATTGCTCACATGATCAGTTCATGGTATCCTCGGCATTCTTTTGGTACAGATTGAAATTTGAATAGGAGGCGGTATGGGTCAGTGTCACAAAGGAATATATTAACACCGCTACCTCAAAAGTCCAAAGAAAGGGAAGGACAGAAAATTAAAGGAAAAAAAAAAAAATAAAGGAAGTAACAGTGTTCAATCCTGGTATGCCCTTCAGCAAACATTTTGAAAATAAGTTATCTAAGATGATAGTCCAAGATGCTTAACCTGAAAATCAGAATGTAGTGAAAGAGGTAATCAGGTACCCCGAAAAAAAAGTTTGTGTTTTGTGTGCAATCTGCCGAAGAAAAATTACCAAAAAGTAGTCAGCAAAAATCTACATCAATGACTAGAAGCTATGCTAATGTTCTTCCCTCCCCTGAATTCTCTTGGTGAACAGAAGTTGTTGTTTTTTGCTTATAAAGAGAGATGATTTTTTTTTAGCTGTGAGACGAACATGCATTGTTGTTGGCAAGAAGTGAAGGTTGGATTTGTGACCCCATTTTGTCGTCTCTACGGTGTGTTGGACTGTTACATCGGACTATCTTGTGAACTGTGATTTAGCTACAAGTGTTGCGGCCAAGAAACAAGAAATCTATTGCTGTTGCTACGATCAGTTGACAGTCTTTTCTTTACCCCAACACAGAAGAAGGAATTATTCAAAAGAGGTATCTAAAACTTAATTTTTATAATACTATTTTAAATTCTACTTTGAGTTTCTCTGCCATTTTTAGTGTACATTTTATGAATTTAAACATGAATCATCCTAATTACTGATTCTATGTGACAGTTAAGAATAAATTTGGAGTACACTAACATAGCTTAGTGTTGCATGGCAGTGGCAGCGTACAAAGTGGATTAAAGGAAAACATGTTCTTCTCCATAACAATGCAAAGTTGCATCCAGCAAGACTAATACAGGAACAAATTTTGGAACTCAATTGATCTATTCTTCCCCACTTGCCATAATCATCTGACCTTGCACCAAATAATTATTACCTTTTTTAAAACTGTCAATGGATTTCAGAAGCCTAATTTCCTGAAAAAGGGTTTTAAGAAAAATTACTAATACAGTGGAACCTCGGTTCATGAATTTAATTCATTCCTGAAGGCTGTTGATAACCCAAAATGTTTGTAAACCAAAACTATTTTTCCAATAGGAATCAATGTAAAGAAAAAATGTTACAGTAGAATAAAATTAGAAAAGAAAAGCATGGAACAACACATGAATATATACAACATGGCGGTTGAGTCAGAAATTATTCCGTTCATGTTAACTCAGTTCGGCTATGTTGTTGGAGAACCAAAATTTTGTTTGATAACCAAAGCATTTTCATCTTGAATTTTTTCTTTGGAAACCAATTTGTTCGACATGTGAGACATTTGGGAACTGAGGCTCCACTGTATATCTCCTTTTAGCAACTTTTATACCATCTACAACAATTGGTCTGTTCTACCCACAAGAGCCATATTTTACCTGACCTTGCACCAACAGATATTACCTTTTTTGATTGCTGAAAAATGCTTTTATAGTGAAAACTTGGTTCAGGATTTTGTCAAAATGTTTTTCACATCAAAATCTGTGATATTTTACTCAAAATGCATAAAATAATTGAATAAATAATTGAATAATATGCAATTGTATTTTATTTTTTTGAAGAATAAAGTTGATAAACAAAAACGGAAATTATTTATGACTCAACCTAATAATAATGCATCAAAGTGCTGCCAGATAAGTGTCATCAAGTCATGGCAAATAATGATGAATAAATAATTAAAATAATTGAATAAATAATTGAATAATATGCAATTGTACTTTATTTTTTTGAAGAATAAAGTTGATAAAATTATTTATGACTCAACCTAATAATTTTAGAAACATGAAAGCATTTTGTAGGCACCAAAAAAAATAAGCTTACATCAATGATATTAATGTGTAAATAAACAACTAACATAAAATGACATAGAATGTGACAAATTTAAAATACTGTCTCACCATTAATTTCCCCTTTGATGGACGAAGGAAGGGTTTTGATGGTGTGAAAAAGGGAAAATGTCGTAATGGCTTCTTTTTCAAGTTCTTCATGGAGTTGCAAGCGACAATTGTCCTGTTTTTGAAAAAAATGCATAACAAATTTGAAGTCACTTGAGCTCATATTTTTCTTGAATTATTTATTTATATAGTTGTTATAATTCATTATTTTGTAATGTGACTATTTTAGTTGAAAAAGGGTTACAGAGCTGGATATCCATGTTAAAAGCTTTTATTTGCATGCATACATTTCAGGAAGTAGTAACAGTTGAAATAACTAAACAAAACAAAATACATACGAGATGAAAAATTACAATTTTTCATATTTGATAATCAAGTATTTAATCAGAGAGTCTCTTGTGCATTCAGGTATTGAAAGTTTCTGACATATCTTACTATGGGAAAACAATATATAAATATTTTATATATCAAGAAAAATTTTGGCAAAGTTTATAACTAAGTGGAAAAAATGTTTGTGTTATGCATTTCATCCTTTAGTCTGATGAAGTCCTAAATGATGAAACAGGTCCCAAAGGTCTTTTCCACTTTATCATAGGTCATATATCTTATAAAACATCAAGTGGTTGTCTGTAATATTTACATTTTTCATTCTATTTAAGTTATCTCCCTTGCATTGGTAACGCCAGGTGGCAGTATCTTTGTTATCACAATAATTATTCTAAGATGTTTAAATCCAGTAACTGAAGCCAAATTCCATGAAAGAGCAAAGTACCACAAAAGTAATTTAGGGAGGAAAAAAAAAACATTTAAAAATTTATGTGTAATCTAATTGGAAGGATTTAACAAAATCAAAATATGCCTTCATTTTTTGTGGCATAAGTATATGCATATTATATATCCAAAATGTCTTCTTATTAAAGGGTGTTCCAATAAGCATCTAGTGATTTTTTTTCTTTTTCTTTCAGATTTGGCGGATATTTAGGTGATATTATTTTTCACATATAATTTTCACACATAATTGCCATGACTTAAATAAGATGATCCAATAGATAAATAAATAAATTTTCACCAATAACACGGATTTGTTTACTGCTGACTTTGATCCGTCTTAATGAAACACCCTTTATAAACATTATATTTAATGAGTATATGTGTTCAAGTGGAGATCCTTGATTTTTTAAGCAATGAAATTGATATCTACCAGTCTAGGTAATCTAAAATTCATATTAAAGAAAATATGCATCTTGGTAGATATTGAATAAGCATTTCCTTTATCTACTATCTATATTTCTCATGTTGTCTGTCTGTGTGTCTGTCGTGGGCGTTGTTACCTCACCCAGGCCGCATTTCTCACCTGATTTCGATGCGGTTTTCAACACAAGTTTGCAAATGGCTGCCGTAAGGACATGACGGAGCCTGATTTTTGAGTTCGGAATCAGGTTCCGAAAAAAATCGATAATCGAAAAAATTCTGCTTACAGAAGGAATGATTGCATTTCAACCAAATTTGACACCCTCTTAGAGTCTACCATTAGAAGTGTTGTCCAGAAGTTTCATGACCATGGACCGCTAAACAGCGCTGAAAATCGATAAAACCCAAAAACCGATACATCCAGATTGCGTCTGAACCGCATGTCGGTTTTTAGTGAAAAATGAGCGGATTTATGAAGAGGCCATTGGGAGTCATCATGTGAAGTTTCAACTCTGAGCACCCCCCAAACAGAGTGCAAATCGACAATCGGTCAACCCTTAAAATGTTTTTCCGGTTTTTAAAGCTGATCGTATTGTTGTTTATTTTGTTTAGTTCTTTTTTCGTAACAGATTTAATGTTTACTATAGAGCTTAGAAAAAGTTGGCAGTGTGATATAGGCAAGAAGTAAGGCATGTAACAACATCAGCACGGCAAAGGGCACTCCTTTAAAGGCAAGGAAGGGCAAAAATATTTTAAGTCAAGTGATAGCGATTGCTGTATTAGTCGTACTATTTTTGAATCAAGCATGGGCAACGCCGGGTCATGCTGCTAGTTCTGGAAAAAGGCTCTCAAAAGGTTCCAACGAGTGATGTGCATTTCTTAAAAATGATAATTGAGCCTTGCCCTGTTATAAAGTCTCTTGTGACTGAACAAATAACCATCCCTGATATTTGTAGATGCAGGATCATATTTAATGGCTTTTAAGACTGGCCTCTTCCTCATCATATTTAGTAGTATTTAAGACCCACTATTTCCAAACCATATTTAATGGCATTTAAGAGCTACAGTTCCTGGACATATTTAATGGAATGTAAGACCCACCTTTTTTCCTAAAATATTAAAATTCCATAAGATTGTAATAAATGCATAAAAAGAAACTTGTTTTGAACTAGGCCAAGTAGAGAAATGGGATTACTTTTGTGCCTTTTCTATAAATACTTTCATGGTAATTGTTCTGATGAACGTTTTGCTATGGTACCTACCCTTTATGAATTAAAGTACAGTAATAGATTGGCAACAATGTCTCATCATTTTACAGTTGTAATGGCTAGATGTAACCATAAGTTCTATGATAATAGTTTCTTCTATCGCACTTCTTGCTTGTGGAACTCTTCCAAACTCTTGCAGTTTTGAACTCTTTACTCCAGTCTCCCAATTCATAACTAGTGTTCTCTCGGTTAACAGTTAAGTGTTGGTTTTCCACTGAGTTTCCCATGATCCTCCCTATAAATAAACTGTTGACCTTTCTCCACTAAAAAGACAAAAAGCTGCCAAATGAAAATACTTTCTATTCAATCTGTTTTGAAATCCATTTCACCATTTTGGGCCATAAATTAGTTAAATTATTGCAGAAATAACATTTTCCAATAACAGATTTACCAAATCAGGGTTTGTTTTCAAGTGAAACATTGGCCTGAAATGGGTTAATCACGTCTCCATTGGAAAGAACTACTGTGAATTCAAAGAATGATGTTTTGGAGGAAACATTTTGGTGCTGTTTTTGGCATCATGTTTCTCCTTGCTTTTCTTAAGTTAGAGATCTAAATCCTTAGGTTTTAAGATTTGGGAGTTGACAGGTCTGTAATAATAACTATAGAATTTCCAGTAATATTCAACATACCATTCAATGACTTTTTTCTGAATATTCTCTGCTAAAATGTGCTTATATGCTATCAAATAACGTAAGTATTTTCTTTAAAGAATATTTCAGTCAGACTCCTCCTCCTGCTATCCTCTACCTTTTTTTTTCCAGATGAGGCTGAAAATGGAGTTCTGCTGCCCAATCTTCACTTTCCAGTCGTGATAGAATTCAAGTATGTCCTTGTGGGTGAAAATTATTTTCCACCCTACAGTCTCTTTCTCATAGATGAAATATAACAAAGCTCTAACTGCTCTATTGCTATTTCCAGACAAACTACATTCCTTAGTTACTCCAATTCTATCCTTCATGGCTAAGAAGACCCACCATGTCATGCACATTGTACCTTCATATTAAGATGATGTAATTCCACTCAAGCAGCTTCATTTCACGAACTGCTGCTTTGTAGAACTGACTCCCAAGAGAATGTTCTCTGATCACTACAATCTTAACTTGTTCAAGCATATGGTCAACCATTATCTTCCCCATATAAACTGTGCCTCATACTCTGTAACACTATCTCGAGTGGCTCTTGGGCATTGTACAGGGTGAAAATCACTATAAAAAATAAATAAATAAAAGTAATTATAAAGCAGGCAGATTCCATAACTTGATGCTTTTTAATAAAACAAAAAAACAAAACAAAAAAGGACGTATGTACAGAAAGACTAAAGAGTTATATTTTGCTTTCAATTGTATTCTGAAGGAGAGTCTCCTCCTCAATGGGTTCAAGTCAGTTTCTTTACAAGATGGGAAAATAGTTTTGTTTGTCTCTTTTCGTTACAAGAATTTATTTTATTTTGTCAAAATAATAAACAACTCTAACCTTGCTTCAAGAATTCGTTTAGACAAGAAGACAAGAGTAATCCAGTGAGAAAATTTGTTATTGTATTGGCAATCGTATTTTTATAGCGAAAGAAAATAACAGAATAAGATAATAAAACAATTTACCAAAGTCTGCAGGCAACTAATTACATTATTGATGTTGTCACTGATTTTCTTATGCTGATCGATTTCTTTGTTCTGCAGGTGAAAATCTGTTGGCGGAGAAAAGAAGACGTTTAAAAAAAATGACAAGGAAAGACTTAGTTTTACTTTTATTATTTAATATTTTTGCACACCTGATAAATTAAATATATCTTTCTGTTTTTAGAAATTAATAACAAAATAATAATACTAAATATTAAACAATAGATTTTCATAAAATTGAATATTGTTCATTTTTATGAAAATTTCAGCAATCAAGTTTTTTTTACACAAACAACTGGAGCGGATTTCCATTTTAACTTAAAATAGTCAGTCTTCAGTACTTAAAATTTTTAAGTACTAAAGACTGACTATTTAGAGAGAATTATTAAGCAAGAAGAGTTAAGAAGGGTTGGGCAAGAAGACTATTCTGGTAAAAAAAAAAGAAAAAAAAGAAAATGTATCTTTTTAACTTAAGAAATTAGAAAAAAAATTTCTTTCTTTCACTTTTAAAATGATTATTATTTTTTTACGAGAGCGGCAAAAAGGTAAATTGGCATAAGTGGAAAATCTACATATTCTGACAGTAGTTGAATCTGTTTTTTTTTTTGTATAGATCTATCCTTGGAAGCAAATCTCTTTCCCTTTTTACTTACTAAACTACTCGTACCATTTTTTTCCTATTTTTTTCATCTGTGCCCTTATTACCGTTCACGACATTCACTAAGTTCAGTATTCTTTCCAACACTAAGCGCACAGAATTTTTTTTTTAATTATATGTTCGTTTAAAAAAAAAAGAGAAAAATACTTCCTTATCTTGCCTAAATAATTATATTTTCTCAAGAGTAATATACTTTTTTTTTTTTATTTTATTGTTTTAAAGAAGAAATTAATGAACACCAGGCATGAATTTAAAAATTAAAGAACTAAGAGCATGGTTCATTCAGTGTGTGCAGCAGATGCAAATATAGTTTGATTAGAAAGTAACATTATTATTATTTTTTTTTTTACAATTAAAACACATCAAAATTTTAAAAAAATAACTTCATCAGAAACAATGATATGGATTGTAATCTCAGTCTTAAAATACAAAGAAAAAATATTTATTTACTAAACTTTCAAAATTTGATAATTTTGACGACATAAAAAATATTCTTGTAAAAATAAATAGTATTTTTATTTTAGTAAAATATTTTTGCAGCAGTAAAATTAGGAAAAACAAAAAAAACACGAATAACGTCCCTTTTCTGCGCGCAGACAAAATAAAAGATTTTAAAAAATGTAGTACGTACCTTTACTAATTCAGTACGTGTGTAAGGTTTAAAATGATTTTTAAAATGAAAAAGCTTTCTTGAAGCTTTCAATTTAGCTTTAATTGAAGGCTAAAGGATTTATAATTTACTATTTCCAGTAAGCAAAATGCTCTGTGACGTATTTCAAAGAGAAATTATATTGATCTGAATCGATTTTTTTTTAGTAAAATCAACCAAAACTGTCATTTTTGACAAATTTGTAAACAAAAGTTAATTCTCGGTTTGAAAAAATCTTGCAAAAATAAACTATATATTTCTGAAATGTTATCTGAGGAAAATTAGAAAATTAAAATTAATATGATTTGAAACAAATACTTATATCATAAAATGTCGTATACAAACATTTCTCAACTACAGGGTATTGTTTTTCTGGTGTGTTAATTGATTTCGACAGCGGATTGACAGCCGAACGTGTTCATAGTTAAGTATGGTGGAGCAGACGATAA
The DNA here is from genome assembly GCA_903632075.3 of Acanthosepion pharaonis. NCBI lineage: Eukaryota > Metazoa > Mollusca > Cephalopoda > Sepiida > Sepiidae > Acanthosepion > Acanthosepion pharaonis. The sequence continues at coordinate 858,418 of CAHIKZ030001369.1, read as the reverse complement.
AGTTTGAGGGTTTTTTTTTTTCGCTGTAAGGGGGAGCAACCCTTAAAATTCGTGACCTTTTAATGATAGACTAATCGGTTTGTACATCCATACTTCAGAAATTCTGCACGTAATCACACATACAAAAACACATCGGAATTCTTTTATAAATATTCGGGATCGTCAGATTGTAATAAGTTTTATGATTAGTAAATATAGTTTTAATTAATAACAATATTTCCTAAGAATTATCACACTGAAAATGAATTTTAAAAGATTTTTTACAAATTTTATAAATTATTCAATTTAAAATTGTAAAAAATGAAAAATATCTTGTAAAAATTAATTTTTCGTCGAAAATGTTTTTTCAGACAATTTACTCTTTAATATATATTATTCATAAAAGCAATTAAAAGCTTCTCTAATTAAATAATGTCTTTTATTGCATTTTTTATTTTCGATAAAACCCGGATCCGTTTTGCCACAAAAAAAAAATTCGTGATTTAAATTCTTAAAATAATTCTGCTTTTTTTAAAACTAATAGTCACTAAAAAATTATTTCGTTGAATTTCTTGAGTTTTCATAAAATTAAGGGGCTGAAACACATGTAAAAATCTTTAGATTTTCTAATAAAAGAAAATAAGAAATAATTTAATTCGCTGGTGATTAAGTCCTGAAAATTTCATATAAATCCGACAATTATTTGATTTTTACAAGAATTTCCAAATTAATATGGCTGTCACCACTAAAATTTACTATGCTAAAAAAAAATAAAAGTTAGTTTACAAACACTGTCGCAAGCGGCAAGAAAAACAAGTTTTTTTGTTGTTTTTTTTAAATCAAAATTTCGAATGTTCTAAAAAGAATAAAAAAATTTAATTAACTAGCCAAAAAATACTTTTTTATTGACTATAAAACTGTTTTCAATTCATCATATGCTTATTTTTTCGTGGAGGTACATTGATTTGATATTGTCGCAGCAAACTCATCTTGAAATTTCCTTGTTGTACTAGTCAATTAAAAAGAAGTTCTTAATTACGAAATATAACGTTTAATAAACGTTCTTGGAACAATTTTTCGAACTGTACAGAAGAATAGATAATTTTAAAAAAACATTAAAAAGAAAATAAATCTTTAAAAAAAAATAATTACATTCATTACAAACATTTTTTCACAACACAAAAAAAGTCTACCGAATATTTTATTAAAAACTGTCAAAAAAATATTCCAGTTTTATTTTTTGATTCATCAAGGTTTACACTGCTTTATTAATTTTTCAATCGAGTTGATCTTTCTGGTGATTTTAAAAATGTAAATTTATTAAGTAATTTAACTAAAGGTATTCAGATGTTTTCAGATTTCAAGAAATTAAAGACCGGTTAAGATTGGCTTAAATTTTTCTAGAATTTTCGTTTTTACATTAACATTCAATTATAAAAAAAAATATCCAAAATAGATTGGCACAGTGACGAAACGTTATTCAGCATTTTACCAAATTTGATTTGATCACGTTGCCATCATAGATTATATACCTAAGCATAAAATAAAAAAATTATATATTATTTTTTTAAAATATTTTTCTACTAATGAAAATTCGTAGGAGAAAAAAAAAAAGATAAATTTAAAATAAAAAGAACCTCATGTTTCCTGTGACTTTAATAATGAGATTTTAAAAAAAAATGAAATTATTTCTTAAAAAGCCCCCGTAGTACATTTTTTAAAAATCTAATAACTATCAAGTCTAACTTTTAATAACAAATAGAGTATTTTGTATATTTTATTATTTTTTTTTATTTTTGTTGTAGTGCTGATTTAAATTACATACCTATCTCTTTTAGTTGGTGCACAGCACTGGCGACCCAAGCCGGACTTTTGGTTAAATCTTGTATATTCAAAGCAGGTACTCTGTTATCACTTGTAACTCCTAGGTTAGCAAGGATTTTTAAAGAGTCCTTTCTAACAACACTCGCAGACATTTTCCTACGAAATACTGTCTTCTTTACTACAAGCTGATAGAAATATAACTATACCCGTTACTAGGGGTAACCATATAACTAACACCTGGGTTAAATAAAGACACCTGGAATAGCCTCCCTTGCTTTTAATAATGATTTACATTTCATTCGAAACACCTGAGAGTAATTGCAGTTGAAAAAATGCTTTCCAAGTTCGACAAAACCAACGATCAAAAAGTAAAAATAAAATCAAAGCATTTTATTGAAAATTCTAGTTTATTCTGGTGACAATTAAAACAAGGTTAAATAAAATATTAAATTCCACTCCTTATTTGTCAATATTTGTACATGCTAATTTTGCTAAAAAGAAAGTCAATAACTTCGATTTAAGGGAATAATAAAGCTTCTCTGTACAACCAGAAAAATCCGATCTTCTGTGTGCCGTGTTCCTCTCGGACGTTGGCAACCATGTCTCTCTACAATTTCCTGTCTTTATACTTATTAAATTTTGTTTGTCTTTTTATTATCCCTCCTAAACCCTGTTCTGCAGGGCCGGCGCTAGCGCCCTACACCGGGAAATTTTTGGTATGGTGGGGGCCCCCTCTCTACTAAATGTCGATTTCAAAATTTCCCAACCTGGGGGCCAGAAACTCTCGAAGGAAAATTATATTTCAGTTCTTTTTACCAAAAATCAGGGAATTATCCAATTTAAATGAAAGTTTCAGTCCATATTCATTAATTATTTACTTTTATAATTATAGTTTTTTTTATTTTAAAAAAATCTGAGAAAATGTTATTCTTTTTGTAATGATCACCAATATTTTCATGACTAAATTTTACGGAAATTAGCACTTCTTCACCCCCCCCCCAGTAGGCATGGGGCCTCCCACACGGTTGAGAGGTTCAGGGTAGTAAGCAATGGCCCTATCGATTATTATAGTTCATGATTAACAGTATGATTTAGATAAAAAAAAGTAAAAAGTACAAAAAAAAAAAAAAAAAAAACACTGCTGAAACTAGCCCTTTTGGGGTTTCAACCTCGTCAGGGGTTCCTGCATAGTACCCACTGCACTGGCCATGCAGATACCATATATTATTAGTTGATGACTGATAATGTGATGTCAGTTTAATAATAATTTAAAAAATGGTGGATGGCCATAAAACAGTGCTGAAAAATTTGTCAGGGGACACAACAGCACCCCTCCCCCCCTTTCAGGGCTTTTGAGGTTAAGACATGCCAGTCCTCCTGTTCTGCAATCCATTTATTGAAGCTTGCTAGTTAGGTTATGTGTTGTTTTCTTCTTTACCTTTTGCCTTCAATCTGTCCTGTGAGTATCAAATTTTCCAAGCCTTCTTTCCTCATTATGTGCCCTAGAAATTTCAACTCTCTCTCTCTTCCTGGTATTAAGTATAAATGCCCTTTTTGTTTCAATTTTCTCTAAAACTTCGTCGTTGCTCACATGTTCGGGCCATCCTATCTTCAACATAGTTCTGTAGAAACACATTTCAAGTCCCTTCATCATCTGAGGAGATTGTCCAGCACTCACTGTCATATAGGAGGACTGATATTGCATAACAGTTCAGTACTCTTTACTTTCTAACAAATTTTCCTATTTCTTAATACTTTGTTTAGCTTTTGGAAAGCATCTTTTGCTATCCCAATACTGCATTTTCTGTCTTTTGTTAAAACACTTTTTAGATATTTAAATTGTTGTACTTGCTTGATTTTGGTATCATCAATTTGTAATTTGCAGTGTTGGGTTCTTCCTTTTGCTAACAACCATGTATTCTTTCTTCACTACCTTCTGTAGGAGTTTTTGTAGTCTCCTTTCTGTATCTGTTTTCAACACTATGTCATCTGCACACCTTATGGTTTTAAGATTTCGGCCACCAATGATAAATCCTAGTAGAATTTCTAATTCTCTCAGAATTGCCTTACTGTATAGATTTAGTAAGTCTGGTGAGAAGACAAGAATGTCTCTTACACCCTATTTCTATTTTTGTATATTTACTGAATTCATTTCCTATCTGTATGCAGGTCGTTTGCTGACAGTATAGGTTCTGGATTATTCTAATATCCTTCCCAGGTGTGTCAAGGTTGCCTAACAGTTTCAACAGTTCTTTGTGACATACTTTATTAAAAGATTTTGCATAATCTATCAGCTGATTTTAAATGATAATCACACACATCACACACACACACACACACACACACACACACACACATATATATATATATATATATATATATATATATATATACAAAAGTCACCAGCCACTTTAAACTAGTGTAAATTCCTAATAATTGCCAACTTACAAATAGATGTTTCACATCACTTTTATACAGCTAAAACATTGACAATATTGAAGTCATTTTCATGCCTAATTATCTTTTTTAGCAAGAATTCAGTATGGTTCTGTAGCTGTTCCACTGGACTTAGGGTTGAAAGATATATTATATAAGACTGGCTGCTGAAAAGTCCAAGCATCACAAAGATAACATGACATGTGGTAAACTCAACAACTCAGTTATTTAAACTGCCTGTTGGATCTGTCCTGATCCTAGCATTCCTACATTGGACCAGAAGTCCTTATCATCATTATTGATGTTATTATAACATCCCTCTTCCTAAGATAATTTATTTTCTTTATTAATTTATAACTTTTCCAAATTACAAAATAATGACAAATCAGTTTGTTTTGGTTATAGTTCAAAGGCGATAACACACTCAATTCATTAGTTGTCACAATATACGACCTGTTGTTAGTGTCTGCTGACTTGACCATTTCCTTCAGTGTGCCAATATTTCTTTTTATCTAATTTTATTCCAACTCTACCTCCTTTTTCTAGAGTTGGTAAATTTCAGGCACTATGGAATCTGTTAAAATTCTTTTCCATTCTGGTTTTTGCCAGTTTGTCCTTCCTAATTTGTGTGAAATCAGGCCATTTTGGTAGTAACATTTTTGGATCTAAAGGTAATGTGGTTCTTTTCCTTCCCATAAATAATCCAGTGGAACTGACACCTCTGGCTTGAATTGACATTGGTATGCTATTAATGCTTGAAATGTGTGATTGTTCCAAAATTTTTGTAGCTATTTTAACAGCACTTTCTGCTTCTCCATTTGTTTGAGGATAATGTGAACTTGATATTATGTGTTTAAATCCATAACTGCCTGCAAAATCTTTGAAAGTGTAACTTGAGAATTGTTTCCCATTATCAATGACAAGTTCAGTAGGAATTCCCCAATGTGAGAAGAAATTTTTCAACTTCCTTATCAATCATTTGCTTGTCACTGGATTAAGCTTTGTTATTTCTATATATCTTGAGAAATAATCTATTGCAGCAATATATTGGTGTCCTTGATGAGTGAAAATGTTTGTAGCAATTCTTTGCCATGGACTTTGAGGAAGTGGTGTCACTTTTAATTTTTCCTTTTTATTTGTTGGACAGTGTATGTTACAAAATGAGTATTTTTTTAGATACTGCTCCAACTCTTGAGATATTTTAGGACACCACACCAGTTCTTCTCCTCCTTCTAAGCATTTGTTTAGTCCCAAGTGACTACTATGAAGTTTCCTTAATATTTCTGATCTAAGTCTTTCAGGTATGGCAATTTTGTCCTGAAACCATAGTAAACTGTTATGAACTGATGATTCATTCTGACTTGGAAAATATGGCATTATACCTTCTTTTATTCTTCCTTCTTTGTGTATCCATCTATTTAATGTAAGACATATTATTTCCTGTAATACAGTGTCCTGTTGAGTAGCTATTTGTATTTCATTTAATTTCTTATGTGATGCTGGTCTGGTTCTTGCCACGCAAAATTGCCATACCTGAAAGACTTAGATCAGAAATATTAAGGAAACTTCATAGTAGTCACTTATAGGCTCATATCTTTGCTAGTATTACTATCAGTGTCGGATAAAGGACTTCTTAATAGTGTATCGGGTACAACTAGTACCTTCCCTGGGATGTGTTCTGCTACTGGGTTATATTTTCTCAGTTTCATCAGAAGTCTTTGACATTGTAATGGGGCATTTTACAGATCATGTGTGTTTATTAACAGTATAAGTGTTTTATTGCCCGTTAACAGTTTAAAGGATTTGAATCCAGTGACATATCTGATAAACTTCTCACATGTCCATACACAACTCAAACACTCTTTCTCAATTTGTGCATATTTCCTCTCAGTGCATGAGGTAAATGCTATTATTTTTAAGTTTCCATCTATTTCTTGAAATAGAGCTGCTCTGAGACTATAACTACTAGTGTCAACACTAACTACTCTAGGTCTGGTTAGATCATAGTAGGATAGAATTGGTGCTTGAGTTAGTAATTCCTTTATTCTTTTAAAAGAATTCTCTTGTGGATAATCCCATACAAGTACAGTGTCTTTTTTCAATAATTTGGTCATTGGTTGTATTGTTTCAGACAAGTTTGGTAAGAATTTTCCTAAGTATCTGACCATGCTGATTATACAACGTAATTCAGTTAAATTTGTAGGTGCAGGCAACTCTTGAAAAGCTTTTAGTCTTTCCTTGCTAGGTTGAATTCTGTCTTCAGAAATTATGTGTCCAAAATATTCTACTTGTGTTTTTCTCAATTGACACTTTTCTTTATTAAGCTTGAGTCCAGCTTTTTGTAATGTTTTAAGAACAGCTTTTAGTCCTTTGTCGTGTTCTTCTATATTTCTACCATAGATTAGAACATCATCAATAATTGTTTAGCTCATTAAATATTTTTCAGTAATTCTTTTTTTGAAAGATTTCCAGAGCTGATGTTATATCAAAAGGTAATCTTTTGAAGCAATATCTTCCAAAAGGAGTAATGAAAGCCATGAGTAGATAGCTTTCTTTACTTAACAGAATTTGGTACAATCTGCTGGTAGTATCCAGTTTAGAATAAAATTTAGCTCCATTTAATTTAGGTGAAATATCATCTAAATTTGGTAACATGTAATGTTTCCTTTTCACTGCTAAATTCTTTGAATCTACACATATTCAGACTTTTCCACTTCTTTTTATTATGGATACTATAGGCACACACCAATCAGTTGATCTGTAAACTTTTTCTCACTAATTCCCTCATAATTTTCAGTCTATTCAATTCTTCCTTAACCTTTCATAAAATAGGGAATGGGATTCTCCTAGTTGTTGTTACACAGTAGGGTGAAGTGTCTTTTTTCATGGGTTTCCATTGATACAACCATTGGCAACAAATGAAGTTCTTTATTCTATTTTATCTAAACGTTTCACTAAATTCATTTTTACAGACAACAAGTTCTCTCCCTTTGCACATTTGATGACATATATCTCCAAATATTATTTGTCCTAACCTTCTTTTGTAACAGTAAATTTTCCTATGCATTGGATTGGACTATTCCTCCAGGACTTGCGAAAAAGCTATTTACTGGTTTTAATATAAGTTTTTCTCTCAGATTCTTGTAAGTTTCAGTTGAGATAATGTTTATATCGATGCCTGTATTGATTTTAAATTTCACTGCTGTTTTACAGATTTTTATACCACAGGTCATTTTTAAAATGTGTTTCTGTCAGCTCTCCTAGGAAATATTTTGGTGCTGCTTTAGAAGTTGGACACATGTTGTCTGTACCAAGGTTCATGATGAAGAAGTTAAATTTAATGTCTTTTGGTGGGATGTCCTTATTTCTGGCAGGAACTGTTTTTGTTGCATGCTGGGAGAGTTTTTATTATTTTTAATTTTTATTTATTTTATACGTTTTTTGTTAAATGTTTTATTTTATTTATACTTTTCATTATTATTTTATTTTTTTTTTATTTACTTATAATAATAATAATAATACAAAGTCTATAAAATAACAAACATTTCTCTTTCATTTAGTATTTTCTCTTATTGCTTTAATGTATGAATGTAAATGAAGATCACTGCCAATGTTTAACGTTTTCTCCTTGGTCCTTTGTTAACTAATGAACTCTCTCTAAAAGTTATAAATCACATATTTTGTACAAAACAACACCACATTCTTAGAACTAGTTTCAATGTCAAACCATCCCATTTCAAATTATTGATGTACACATGCAAAAACTTTTTGGATGTTTGCAAATCTAATTGCCCGTTGTTTTAATTCCTTAATTTGGTTGTTTTTTATTTTTATTTCAGACTAAAACATGAAGTCTGCCAATATTGTTTACATTACAAATGTTTGTTGACATGAAAATATTTCATTGAAAACCTCCACACTCTATTGATTAAATAAAATTCAATTAAAAACAATTTGTTTTATTTTTCCCAAACATCAATAGTAATCTACTTTCGTTACAACCTCATCATCATCACAGTTGTTCACTTTCAAAACAGAACTGTTTTTTGAAATTAAAGTAATTATTCATTATGAATTGCTAGAATCAGGACAATATTTTCTTGCTGTTTGGGTGCATCAGAATTTCTCCCTTTTACAGTTTTAATAATTGTTTTGTAGTATAATGGGATTTTCTTTACAATTTTTCTTCCCCAGATGTGGGACACACATTCTCTTCTCCCACCACTTTTTTTCCTCCATGGACTAACTTTCCTTTTTTTTTTGTTAGCCAACCATCTCAATAAGTTGCCTCAATATTAAAAAATTTAAATTCATTTATTTTGCAAAACTAGAACTGAATTTAATTTTTTATGATTTATTCTGGAAGTTTGTAAAATGATTATGGAACATGATTGTATCTTAATTCAAATAAAAAAATTTTTGCCAAAAAAAGATTTTATCTTTTTATTTTTCTCTAGTGCCTTAGGCTCAGTTTCTTTATTGCTGTTGTTGTTTTCAAGGTTTCATTATATTTATATTTTCATTTGAATAAAATCATTATTGAAAATTGATGTTTATATTGTAAAAATATAATTTCCTAAAATTTATTGTCATGTTTGAAATATTCTGTTATTTTTTAGTTATACTTTCAAATGCTACTCCATAAATATTAAATTAACCTTGCAGTCTATTTGCCTTTCACAATCATATACTTCATAAATATCAAAATTGATTAAAATAACAGTTTAAACCATTTATCCAGCTTGTTTGGGACAAAATGACATAGATTTAAATATTCCAGTTTTTAAATATATAAAAAGTAAAAGGATGAAATTCTTTTTTAACAGATACAAATTAATTCACTTCTTAATCTGGGTCTATTTGGGATTTTTAATCTATTTCAAAATCATAAAACAGAATATAAAATGTTTAATTCTTTTGAAAATTGAAATTTTAAATATAAACAAATTTCAATCTTGTAGATTGATGTTTATTGATACATAAAATAAATAAGCATGTACTCTATAAAAAAATATATATATATAATATATTTCATGAAAATAAATACCATAAATTAATTCATAATCAATGAATAAACATATAAATATTTTATTAAATTATATTAATTATATTTCATATTTTATATTTTCAATAAACTTGATTCAAATCACTGTAATTATAAATATATATTTCCATTTTATGCAAAGTAAGTGTAAAAAATAATTGCTAAACTAAAAAAAATTAAACTTGAAAATATTGGTATCCATATAAGTGTTTATATTATTTTTTAAATGTAAGAAATATGGATTTTGTAAATTTTAAGGAATTATTTAATTTCTTTCATATGTAACTAAAACTATTGAATATAATTTAGTTAATATTTGTGATTGTGTTTTCATTTTTAAGTGATTTACAAAGATTTCTGGAGAAAATCTTGGAAATAAGACAAATCTAGGTTGAAATAATAGAAAGCATCACTGGAAAATATGAAAACTTAAAGAATCAGCAGTTCAACATATGCTAGGCCACAAAATCTCCTGATCTGACTAAGCATAAAATGAATACAATATATAACCAGTAATAAGGAATGATAGAGAAAAACAATGAATAACAATAAAAATTGCATTATAAACTCTGGTAAAAAATATATAATAATAAAAAAATTGCAAATTTGAGCACTGGTAAAAATGATAATGAGATATTAGGTTTTTAAGTCCCAAAGTTCATACCAGATGACTGCATATACATGGTGCAATAGATAATGATGTTTGTTAGATCCAGTGACTAGACCCAAAGAGTTGTGGAGTTCAATACCAGGCCATAGTAGTGAACCAAAAATATTGGAGAGTTAAAACGTATAATTAAGACATCCAGAAGAGGTATATATATTGAACTATAAATTCCAATTTAGATAGGTGAAATAAAAGGGTTTGGTTTGAAATTCCAATCACCTATAGAAAAGGCCAGAGCACACAACAGCTGAAATATGAATATGACAATGAAGATAACAGTCTGAATAATGTAAATAATATATTAATATTTCTAGGTAGCTTTGTATTCTATATAAACAAAGGACATAAACACAATATTTCTTTTTTTGTGTAAATATGTAGTAGCATCAACAATGGGTCTCTTCTTCTCTAAGAAAACACTATATACCAAATTTCTATGCACACACACACACACACACACACACACACACACTCTATAATTTTCTTTGTCTTCTTTTGTTAACTATTTTGTTATTTATTTTGTGTTTTTGTTAACTATTTTGTTATTTATATAAATATATGCATAAAACCCCTCCATATGTTGAATTCATTTTTCTTTAAGACTTCATTGCATCAGTAAAAAGTCACCATCTTCCCACTACAAATTATGACCAACAGAAACCTCATCCATTACAATCTTGTAGCACCTATTCACTATATATGTAAGGATACTCAAAAGATCTTTTTTTATCAGATATTTTAGTGTCTTTGGATTGTATTTTAAATATTTATTTATTCATTTTATTCAAATGAAAAAATACTACGTATATATATATATAGTTTGTTTGTTATATTCATTGGATATGTAGCTAAATCTTACCACAGCTTATATTATTTATATTTATTTATTTGAAGGTAAGAATTTTAAATATATATTTTCATATATATATAGTATATATATATATATATGTATATATATATATATATAT